>JAQIVE010000644.1:0-33889 GCA_034698285.1 Sminthurinus bimaculatus
ATCTTCAAATCTAGAGACCAGATTGTTTTCTAAGGGTCATCAAGCCTCATGATAAACTCATGAACTTTCCTAAGTTTTTTTTCAAAGGGTAAGTCTTCGATAATAACTTTAAATGGATATACCTTATAACAAAAACTAATGAAGGTTAATGAATTTGTGAGGTTTGATGTGGTTTTGGAATGCGTATATGGTCGAAAAACCTGTCAAGATCACATGAGAATTTCATGTTATGTTCATGCGCCTTACGTGTCACGATTGGACCTCAGGCGTGACCCCGTAAAACTCTACTTTCTTGACCTCGAGAGCCCCAACAATCCGTTAGCATAAGCTTTAAATCAGGATGAAGAAAAATATCCCGTGAAAGAATGTTTTCGTTCTCCATCGATGGTTGCCCTAAAATGAGTTTTGAAAACGGTTTTAGACCAAATGCGAATTTGTCTTTTTTAACTTGCTTGTTCGTTCTCCGCAATTGATTGATCATTAACACGAATTTTAATGCTTGGGTATAGCTTCAGCCTTTTAATTGTTTCCTGTCTTCTGTTGAAGCTTGTTTTGTACCATATTATCTTATATCTTTTATTCTTACAATGAAACAAAGTTTTGTGTACTAAATATGTGCATACGCTGTTCCTTTTATACCATCTATAAAGCATGAGTATACTCATGCTGTGTGTGCATTGTGCATACATTATGCTACATCCATACTATGTACGTACACAGGTTTAGATTGCTCAGTGCACAGTGTGTAATATTTGCACACTCGCAAGTCATTTGGTTCCTCTAACCGAGCTACCACAACTTTCACCGTTGTCAAGGTGATGGACGGGAGTCACAACACAAGGACAAGAACCAGAGAAACACACACACATCCGGGAAAATAGTTGATAGATTATTAAATCCAACAATATATTGTGTTCACGTCGTGTAGACGTATAATAATATAGTAATAATATACAATAACATAGGTGCTGATTCAAATTGTTCCGTATAAATATAGCTATTTAAGGCGTTCAGTTCTACATTAAATGTATCAATTTTCAAGTAGCATAGGAAAATATTATCTGTAGTTTGCGGGGATCAAATGGAACTTAAGTTTTCACGAGTTGATTATCTGCATGTTGGGAGTTCCTTTCCACACTGTCTCAAACTATTACCCTCGTTCAATGAAGGGGGGTCACAACAAAAAGTATGTAAATTACATAGTACATATGTTACCTATATTATTTCAAATTTAAATGCTTCGTTAATAATTATTACCCTTCATTTGCACTTCATTTGCATCCTTTTTTAAGCTGTATTATCTTACAGATTTATGTGTGCTAATACGCAAAAATTCTTAAGAGCTTGTTTTGATGGATTAAGAATAAATGTGTATGGATCTCTAATATCTACTTGTTTTCATTACAATGAAATTTTTTTTAAAGGCGGCCATCGCGAATCGAGACGGGATTCTGCAAGTGATTTCGTACAAAAAGATCGAGCCGGTGTATCACTGTAAAGTAACACTACCCAATCCTATCACAGCCATTCAAATCGGCGGAGCTGTTGGTACATTTACATTTTAAAAATATGTATGTTACAGATGATCAACTTTATGTTTAATGTTTTGTGTGTTTTAATGTTATGAGAGAGTGTTTCATGAATTTTTGTAATTCGTATGTCTGTTTTCTACTCGTTTGTAGCAAGAGATAAAATCTATGTGGCTTCAGGAAATTTAGTCAAGGGCTACACAAAGAAGGGGAAAGTATTTCTGGAATTTGACACCAATTTAGCAGAACCTATCAAATTTATGTAACCACAAAACAAAAGTTTATAATTTTTCGGGTTTTTAATTATTCAAGACAGAAATATTTAACTAATTTTTTTTAATTCATAAGGTTCGTCAGTGGAGGTCATCTTTTAGTGAGTGGAAAAAACGCGTACAGCCAATTTGAAGGTACGTATGTATCTGTACAAAATTCGAATTTCCATCTACATTTTCCACTTTAAGCACCAGGAAAATTGAGCCCACAAAAACAAGATTTGATCAACAGTAGTCTAATTTTCGCTTTGGATAATGTACTTGTTAGAGTGTCAAGATGCGGGATTCTATGTGTCCGATGATGAAATCACGTATGTTTCTGCATTGCCCTTGGAGAAAGTAAGATTTTTTAAACATTTACATAATATGATACAAGCTATATAGCTTTTCGTTTCTTGGTTCTCTCCTTGTCATTATATTGTGCATGTAGATGATGATACACATGCATAATGTAATTTTTTCTGTTTAGGTAAAAAGTTTGGTTCCAATCCTCGCGTGTAAAGACCGAACTCTTCGAATTCTCCACCGAGCCAAGCTCAACTACCTGATCAATTTGGAGGGAATCCCCTCGTTCGTCATGCCCATTTTTGGGGATGGAGGGGAAAACGGTAGTGAAATCATCTATGGGACAACTGATGGAAAATTCGGGCTAATCGCCATCTCCACGTATGACATGACATTCGACATTATGAATAATAAGCATTTATATCTTATGAACTTTCTCCACTCTCACCTTCCTTGTCATTACACACGATGATGATTCTTAATGTCAACTCGCATATATATAGAAACGACGGCTACATAAAATGGACCGTGGACACGGAGCTGAACGCCGGGATAACTTGTATGGACTTTTTTGACTTGACTGGAGGTAAATAAAGTCAAAGTGTGAATTTGGGTGCAAGGGTCTTAAATACTCAGCAATTAAAATTATACTATCCAATTATGATGTGTGTGTACATTAATTATATAGGCAATAATTTAGCGCATTTGTTTTTTTAAATTCAGATGGATACAAGGAGCTTATCATTGGTTTTGACGACGGCACCGTCCAAGTCTACACCTTTGACTATGAAAATTATCAAGCAATCCTACCACGTCTTTCCTATTCTCATGTATATATGCCTACTGCGTATAAATACTTGATAAATTTATTATGTATATGTGTACTTACCAGTTTTGCACTTTCCTTGAACCTTGACCCAAAGTCCGTAAAGCTGACATTGTGCTTTTTCTTCTTTCTCTCTGTAACCAGTCTTGCAATGAAAGCATCACGGGGATTCAAGGAGGAATTTTCGGAAATGAAGGATTCGAAGAAATCCTCATTGTGACTTATTCAGGCTGGGTAATCGGACTCACGTCAGAGACAATGGACAAAAAAATTCGGGTTGACGACGGATCTTTCAGTATTTCAGATGACACACGCATGAAGCTCGTCAAGCTCAAGTATACATATCGATCTAATGTCTTTGTACAATGAACAATCTAGTTTCCAAACCTTGTACCATACCAAATATCTGCATTTTTAATTCAGGGGAGAAATTGAAGAGCTGGCGAGTAAAGTGGCTCAGGAGAGAGACAAATATCAAAGTGCAGCAAATCAAACCAACAACGGCGGCCTATCCGCTATCCCTTTCTTTTCTGTCAACGACAAGGTTTTTTTTCTACCCTTTTTTCTGTTACAAAATAGTTTTTGTTTGAATATTAGAGAGAAAACTATGGGAGAAACTTTTTTCTCCAAGATATAATGTACTTATGTATTGTATTCATGTTTGCACAGATGGTTTTGAGCAAAGAGGATGCCTCCTATTTATTGACCCTGGAAGTGGAATCTCCCATCGACACCATTCTCATACAAAGTGACGTTCCCGTGGATTTATTAGACGTGGAAAAAAATTCGGCTGTCGTCAGCTTTAGTCACTGTGATCCCGAGAGTGGGAATTTTCTCCTGGTGACCTTTCGATGCCAAGCAAATACTACGAGGATCGAAGTTCGACTCCGGACTATTGAGGGTCAACATGGAAAGTAAGAAAGTCTGAACCACAAACTAAAGCCAAGATTTTGAAAAGCTGAAAAATTTTATAATTCTGTATGTATGTACATATATTTCAGCATTCAAGCCTACATAACGCCGCGAATTCAACCAAAGTGTTGTCAGATCCGATCATTCAGTATTAAGCCGCTGTCACTCCACGTCCGCTCTCACTCGTTTGATCCAAACCGGTAAACTGACGATAAATACACATGCAGGGGCATCTTAAACCTAACAATTGAATTATTAATTACTGCTTTTGTGTAACATTTTGTGTGCATTTTTTGCACGAAAAATATTAGGCCGTACAATTCGCTGACACTGAAAGGTGCGTTTAGTGTGACGGAGATGCACTCGTGGCTGACGGCTTGCATCCCTGAAATGCCCGAAAGACCACCTTCCACTGGAGAAGCCTCTTTGACCTTTGTATCCTCTTTTCTGGACACCCTACTAAACTGCATGTATAGGTAAAAAGTTGTCATCTGTTTTGTCATATTCCACTTTCTCCATTTATTAGCATGGAGAAAGAGATGAAAAAGCGGATAATTAACTTCTATGGGATGTAAATATATAATGAATGAATGCTTTAATTTGACTTTCTCCTTCTTTAAATTTAGCAAAGGGGAGGCGCACTTTAAATCCGATAATATTTCCACAATTTCAATTTTGAGGGACTGTCTCACTAAGGAAGCGACCAAGAAGAAACTTCGACTTGACATTGAATTTGGTGTGTAACAACTTTACTTTGGTCGAAAAATGTTCTCACCGCAGTATTTACAATCATCATTTTTGATGTCCAATATTGAAGTGGTTATTTAAACGATATGATGTGATTGATTACAAACCGCAGATTTTAATGAGGAAAGTGTTCTCCATACTTTGCAACTGATTCGTCCAAAACTCGAGGGCTTTTTGGCTCTTTCCAAACAGGTACTTACAGTTACTTTTATAAAATATGTCGACTTGTTTATATTCTCTTGTCAGAAATTATTGCCCTTTATTAATTTTAAGTGTGTTTTAATGATATTGTTCTTACCTTTTGCGCATTTGCGTTGAAGGTTGCATTAGTTGACGCTCTAAAGGAAATTCAAGCTCACGACCCGGAAGTTGTACAAATTTTGTCCTCAGAGTACAAATACATTTTGGAGAATTCGGAAAAGCTCAAGGCCGCTCATAAACGACAGCCGTCCTACCTGGATCGCCTGTATGGCATGATCACAGACCTCTACATTGATAAGCATAAGTACAACGGAGTCAATGTCAAGAGCCGAGTTCCCTATCTCATGGAGGTTTTAGACAAGCAGGATTTTGATTTATTGCTATCCTATTTTGAAAAAAATCCATTTTAAGTTTTATTAAAACTATATTATATTGGTGTATTTTTTCGTGCTGACAATCCGCGTGCCCAAATGCGCAAATTTGATGCTTTTAATTAGAAGCTGAAAAATACTTGAAAGATTTTCTTGTATATTCTTTGAAATTTGAATAAAATCTTTCATATTTGCTTTATTGAAATAAACGGCAAGAAATTTTTACAAAGTAATAACTTTTTTTATCGAGAATAGATGTAAACTACGTATCTTTACTCAATTAATTAATTTTAAAATTAGGTAAAAGTATAAAATTCAGTTCAAAACACCTTTCATTTAAACACCTTCCTTTTTCTTAATTAAATCATACTATTTTTTTGGGTTTATATATGACTTGCTTCAAAAATCTGGACACCTTGTTCAGTTTCGACTTTTAAAAACTCAATATTGCTCAACATTGGAAGTCTGTCATCATCTTTTCTTGACCTTTTAATGCTGTTGATATAGCCGAGCCTCTTTGAAAAGGGGGCGCTGAAAAGCCCACCATGATTATTGTAGTTAAACATGTCGTAGTCCATGGCCATGCAATGGAATTCATTGTCCTTGGCCAAACAATGGCTATCCTTGCCCTTTGAATTTAAATCGGTATGTTTGTTACACGCATTTTGATTTTGATATATGACAGACAGCGAAGATTTACAAATGAGGTTTTGAGAGGCTCTAAACTTTTCGTCAAACGTGTCTTTTGTACTGTTGTTGACGAGTCCCGATTGAAATGCTTCTTCTAGTTCCTTTTTGTTCTCGAGTTCTGGCTCTTGGCCTTGTAATTTATCGCTATCATTATTGGTGTCTTTATTGTTGGCGCGTGGTCTCACCTCCTTTCGTATCAGCTTCATAAAAGCTGACCACATTTGTCTCCAGGTCATTTTAGTCCATTTTTTACTGTAGATCTGAGCTATTCTTTCCTCCGTTTTTATATTCTAGACAATCAAGGAAGGAATATCAGGATTATATTTTACACATGATTTTTAGTGTGATTTTTTAAATCTGATATTCATCGTCTTTATTTAATCTTACAAATTCAGATTCTGGTTGAGAACTTTTGAAAGCTGTCATCTTTTGAGAGGCGGCCAAGCGAAAAACAATGCCTACTATTGTTAGGGCAGGCACTAGCAGTACTATTATTACCTAAAAGTTATTGAATGGACAACCTTATAAGTTTACGAATTGAAATTCAAAGAGCTAACAATTAATTTTAAAATTTATTTATTTATAGCTACCCTAGAAAAAAAGTCGTGTCAAATGGGTAGTATGGGTAGGTACATATGTAATCTTTTGAGATTTTGGTCAAAAATGCTTTCACAATTGGTAAGATTTTGATGAGATTTTTATAAATTGTCAGAGAGATCTCAGATGTCAAAATTTCATGAACTTTAACACGATTTTGATTCAGGAGTTACCCTTAGAAAAATATGTTACCTAATAATCTCATGATAATTTATCAAAACTGGATCAAAATCGCATGCCAAGATTTATTTAATTATTTGACAAAATTTTTTAAAAGGGAGCATAGGGCATAGTTTTAATTTATAAGAATATAAAGGGCACAAACTGGGTCAACGAGACAGTCGGGCTCTTCACCAGTTCCAGAGCTCCCTGACATCAGGGTCGGATCAAGGTTTGTCTCCGTCTATAAAAATCAGGTAGTAAGTTCTCAGATGTTTATCATTTTCAAAAAGTTTTCAATAAAAGTCATAGTCTGTAAAAATATTAATGCTTACATAATGGGGAATTGAAAATAAGTAATGAGGTTTAACGCCCGTGCTGTTAGATTTTTTGAAGCAGTACCTAAAAAATTTTAAAAATCATAAATTATAATTTATTTTCATGTACGTTTTGAATTTTAGTTGGCAATGAATGTGACTGATGTTAACAAACAATGACAATATACAGCGTCATCTCTATATAAATATGCATAATAAATGTGAAACCCGGAAAAGTTGATATCTCCATGAAACGGAACAATAAAAATGGTATTTTCCAATAGAATCATGGCGTAATAAAATTGAATCATCATGTGGACATTCGAAATGTCAAGTTCGGGTAAAAAGAAGATGGAAATGAAGGTGGTGACGACTAATTTCTCGGACGCTTGTCCCACTTTGAGTCGAGAGAAGAGAAAGGCAAAGAGAGCGCAATGGAAAAATATGGCAACTATTGGGACGGCGACGGTTATCACAGTTTTTGTTGCAACCGCAGTCCCTATCACGAGGCTCAAGGCACAGCAACGAGCCGTGTAAAGAAACACCCAGCTCGTTATATTCATCAACTGCCAAACCAAAGTTCCGTAACATTTCTCAGGGGCAACAACAGGTCCTGAAATCAAAGGCAGAAAAAAGTGAAGTAGGTATTTATATTTCTGTCAAGTTTCACCGGAGAAAGTTTTAGTCTTTTGTACGTAATTTCCGAGCCGATGGATCGTAATTTTTAATCATTGAAACTATAAAGTAATTTTATCGTCATCATCGATATTACCTCGGTTAATGTTCCATAACAATGTTGTTGTGACTCGGACAAAGTCGATGAAGGAAAATGAAAGAGTCAAAAGGCCCAGAACTTTGTTTTCGCCCGAGTCCGTTAGTAGTAAGTATAGCTGAATTATACATTGAGGGGCATTTTCCAGAGAAGCCTGGAGGAAATCCAGTCGAACCAAAAGATCTCTACTCCAGTGCAAGTCTGGTCTACGGAGGTCATAACAAGAGACGAATTCAATTAGTTTTCTCCAGGAGAAAGTAATAACTTTGGTGAAAGAAAAGCACTGTATACATTTAGACATAATTTATAATTTATGTACATTAATTTATCATTACGTTTCAACGTTCATGTATTTTTTGGGTTCTCGCATGGCCTTATATCCGAACACCTGCGTAATTATCAAATTCATATGAAATATAAATAATAATAACTGATTATGTTATATCCGCTTTTGGAAATGAAAAAGCTATTTATTGTAGACGTAGCCATAGTTTCTTAAATGTGCAGAAAAAAGAATTTGTTGCTTACTAAGGCCTTAAGGTACCTAAAACATACATTAAATACATAAAATCAGCATCTAAATGGTTACTCAACATTATATTTTAGGAAGCTGCAAAGTAATGTTATTACCCTTTACCCTTGAGTTAAAATTTTGTCAATTTTCATAAAAATTTGATCATATTTGACGAGATTGTGCGAGGTTTCTATGGCGATTATAAAATCTCATCAAAATTTGATGAGATTTTCGACTAAAAGTACGTCTGAATTTTATACCTGTTGAAATTATTCGACAAGATTTTTTTCTATGGGATATTGACCATGTACATCAAGGTCGAGAGCAGTTTTCGCTTTGAACAAAAACGGCTTTCTCCAAAATTTAGAATGCTTTTATTTTGTTTAAATTAAATGAAACTGCTCACCATGTCCACGCAATAAATCGTAAGACCATCGTTCCAAAAAAGTACTTTGCTGCTCGTCTAACTGATTTTCTCGCAATTTTAGCTCCACGCTTGCGAATATTTTGATCCTTGTGAAATATCGAATGGAGTAAACCACTGAAAAATTCAATTTTTTGTAGGTAATTAGAGCAATCTGCATATGTGTGCCGGAAAGTAAAACACCTTCCTCATAAGTATTTTGTGTTGAGCAAAATGCTTAAGTAAATAAATAATATAAGCAAATAAGTAAACCTGACACAGGCCAAGAGGTTATAAGGTCCGACTTTTCGAGCCTCGGCTTCCTCAGCAAAGTGGTTCATGATGCCTTCTGAAGTTTTTGGCTTTGGTTTATTCCCTGCTGGCTTCTTGGGTAGCTTACAATATCCCCGACTTTCGTCCGTCATATAAACGTTGGTAAAAACGGTGGTGGGTAGTATGACGGGGAGAAGAGTCAATATGGCGAAAGCATACTTTCTTTTCTAAGTATATAAACACAGTCATTATACTTTCCACAAAAACCGTCATCATGAATCAAAACTTGAGACATATCTCACAGCTTTTACGAAATACACACATAAAACAAAGGGAAACTTACTTGAGTGTAGTGGAGTATAGTAAGAAGGTCCGTGACGACGCTGGCGATGGAGATGGTCATATCAAACGTTGCTTCTACAATGAAATTCTTTACAACTTTCTTTTTAAACCTTCGAATCTCGGTTGCAACTGCCCAACAACACTGCTTTCCTGGAACTCCAGCACTAGTACAATACTCACAAGACATTTTTTGTGCCTTTCAATTTACTGTTACCTTTTTTGTGCACCAACCAAACAGCGAAAACCTTTTTTTTGTAAAATTAATTTTTAAAAGTAAATTTTATCAGTTTTGAGGCATGAATATCTAGCTATTGATAATTTAATAAGAGTACCGTAAAGAGACAGTAAACCTTTTATTGCTTTAATAGTTCTCAACTTTCTTCAAGCTCTTTCTACATGTGAAATATAAAGTTCTTTTTCAGGAGAGGAATCGTAATTGAGTAAATTATTTACATAGGGAGGTCTAGTTCAGAGATTGCGAATCGGTGACTTTGAAATGTCCGTAAATAACGGTTGTGAAAGTTATACATTATGTATTATGCGTAGTATGTATGAGTTATGAACTATTGATCTAGGTACATTTTACCTGTTGCCAGCAGCGAAAAATATAGTGAAATTAGGCATGATGTATGTATTCAATATTATGTATGTGCATTGTAATTGGATAACCAGTTTGTTATTCATGATATGCTATATATTATGAAACATCTGGTTTAGGGCCATACATTTAACTTAGAGGCTGGTGAAATCTGGTTCCTAATCAGAGTATCGGGAGAAAACAGGGACAACGCCTATAAAAAGAACGAATTGTAAAACGAAATTGAAAACGCGGAGCTCCTTTTGTAAGTTGACTGCTTGATAACGAAAAATATAACTGAATAATATATTTTCTGTAAACATACACATACATAAGTGACCTTCATAGTTTTTAATCGGAATCCGAATAAAAATGGATAGTGGGGGGTTAACAAGTTGGCTCTGATTGTGAGATTCATTTACCCGGGTAAAGTGTGAGTCGTGCAAATACATGAATACAAATGGAGACTTTTGTATATTGTAAGCAAATACATACATTGTTTGTATAAATAATAAATGTTTACAACCTTTATTTTCCAACATGACTGTTGTTCACAGTTGTTTCAAGTCTTTATAATTTATAATTTTTCACACTTTTAAGGAGTATGGTCAACCAACAGTCGGGGAATGAGTTGTCTCAACTCTTAAATTAAATGCATAGAAACCCCTCGATAAAAGTTCAAGAGAAACTCGAGGCAAATCATATAAAATATTAATTATTATTGCAAGTAAATTAGTTTGAATTTCATAACAAGGGAACGGTTTGTGGTAACAAACAATCACAGGATACAAAAAAGGTATACTTGATATATTAAACTTCATATACTTGAAACAGTTGCAACATTTTACATAAACTTACATAATATTTTGTATCAGGGTATATTTCATTTTATAATTACTACCATTATATGAATGATAAATAATATAATAAAATACATATTCCATTCATTCAAACTTAAAGGTAACGCAATAATGTGTAATAATATGTTTTCAAGTTACAATAATAATCAAGTCAGAAAAAGTCAGTATACTAATTAATTAATTCAGAAACAGCTCTTCTGTAGTATGTAAACAAAGATGATACGTTCGTTAATTAAATCTTTCTCCGCGTACACAAGTACATCAATATGATGTATAAAGTGATATATGCTTACATTCTACCATGGTTGAAAAATTCTTTCGGCATATTAAATTATTGACTGACAACTTAAAGGTAGTATAGCTTGATTTTTCATGCAGATTCAACGGCATCAGCCAAACCAATGCGGTTATTGCCCAAGTCAAATTCCGTGTAATACTTTCCAATGAAAACGTCTCCAAGAATCCAAATTGGACCAAGTGGTTTAGGAACATCTAGAAAGATAAATGACAGCCTTCATTAGCATTCATTGTAATCACAACAAATATCGACAAGTTTTTACCGATTAAAACGTACAGTACCTGCAACATATTTATTTATTTTGTAAGAATAACTTGTGGCACACACATTTTACATTTGTATCTTGAAACATTACAAAAAAATACGTACCAAGACCAATAAACCCGGATAAGCAGATAGTTTGGCCGAATTGACTGACGCGCAAAATGTAGTCTTTGCCCTCAAGCTCAAAAACTTTTCCACCAAGTGTGAATCTGATTTTGGGCAAGTTGGGAATGCTTGTACAGTCAATTTTGTACTCTCCTCCAACGATGGGAGTGCCCCCGATTTCTTGGTTCAACTTTCTGATTTCCTCACTTGGTCCAGCAAGAAGAGAAGTGCCTTTTTAGTTCCAAAAAAAAGGTCAAGCATTATTATTTTATCAAAACATGGACTAAATATGACAAAATTATTCTAAAAAAATCCCCAACGAAAAAGGAAGGTACGTATTTTTATAAACTCACCAGTATCAGCAATAGCTTCACAACCACCAACACAATACTCGCCCTTTCCTTCGATTTGAACTCTAAACAAATTATAGAAAATAAATGCATTTAAAATTATATAAGCTACGACAACGGATACAAATAAAATACTAATTAAGCAATTTGGAATTGCGAAATCGCGAAAACTTCTTCTTACCCATCCATTCTGAATTGCCAGTAGCCCTTTTTACTGACCGGTAAATACGTGAAATCTCCAGTGTAATATTTAGGGTCGGAGCCACCAAGAATTAATTCTCCTCCTGGTCCAGCATCTGGGTTTCGATTCAAATAGAATGAAAATACGGGGTTGTCGATCACTCCTTGACTGATCATATTGTTGAAAACTGGAGGGATTCGATCTACGGAAATTGTGTCATAGGCCATTCCTAGGATTCCATCAAATTTAGCAGCAACAAATGCAAGTCCTGGTTCAGACAGAGCTTCAGCTGTTGTACAAAAACATTTTGAAACAAAAAAAAGTTAAAATTAGACATCTTATTCCTGCAGAATACCTTTCGGTTATGTTTGGCTATTGATCCAACTCAAAAGAAGGGACTCGAAACGCTTTAGTTTTAGTATATATACTTGAAACAAGAACTAGAACTCACCAAATACTTGGTCTTTAACAGTCAAACCTCCAACCTATATAAAAAAAAGACGTCAGCCTTATCATCTGAGAATTATGTACAATATTTGTTTCATAGTTCAAGTCATAAAACTAAGAAGTAAGTGTGTACATAAACATTGTGTGCGTATAAACCAGTCTGTGCATATTGTATAGAGTATACGTATAGCGCATACTACAACTATCAATGACTTCGTCAAGCGTCATAAAAAATTAGTCTTGAAAAAGATGGCTTTTTCTTCTAGACTGCGTGTAAAACAGGCGAGGACATAAAAATGTAAAGTACTTACATTCACAGAATCTTGAGACAAGATTCCAGAGAGAGAGCCGCTCCCGTAACGGATCTCAAATTCGGTTCCATTCGCCTTGTATGTTGAGGACGCTTTACTATTATATTTGTTGTGAAGCACTAAAAAATACCACAAGAAATAGTCATAGTTTAATTTTTTAGCTTTTCAAGAACCAACACCAGGCACTTTTATACTGGTCATAATTATCACTCTACACTCATATTACATGTCCGATATAGTAACTTAACTTTTAAGGAAATCTAATACTATGTACGCATCGGGGTGATACCCGGAAAGAATAAATGTGTAAACAAATTAAAATAATATATCAACTTACAGCAGGCAATATTAGTTAGATGACATTTCTTTGATGGTACCCTATAGAAATATAACAGAAAAATAAATCAAACACACAATTTAACATCTATAGCTACAAAACTAATATAGTCATATTATAATTACCACAAATTTGATGAGCCGGTATCGAACACAACTTTGAAAGTTTGAGGTGGTGTTCCAATACTGATGGGTCCATAGTATTGAGCCTATATAAAAGATACCAAAGAACAACGATGTAGATATAGAAAATTCTGGACTGTTGGATATTTCAAAAAGTATTATTGGAAGCAGATTATTAAACTAAAATTCATGTACTTGGATGTGTAATGTACATATTATTATGTGTGAAAAATGATTAATGATTAGCATTACATCAAGATAATTTGACAAGGGTTCTGGGTGTGGACCACCTAATTGAGACCAGCGATGATGAACTAGCTGAATATCTGTTCCAACTTCTTGTAAGCTTCTTCTTGCAGATTGAACTTTGGTCAATGGAATCCTATAAACAAGCGCAGATGCACAAAGTAAAAAACACAAGTTTTAATTAGTTGTAACTCGTTATTGACAAAAATATACTTAAAGTCTATCATCCATGCATGAGGTGAATAACTTTTACTTTGTTAGATAGTAGATACACATAAATATATGCTGTAAAAGAGGCTATAGACGAAAATGCTAATATTTCATATTTTGATACTTATACTGACTAGTCAGTAATGGTTATAATATTAAAATGACTAATGCTTCCTTTCGTGGCGAAGCAAGTAAAGGAGAATACCAACGATGCCAACGTTTCCTATAATCTATAACACGTAATAGTATGTAATACAGAAGCATATTATCTAGATTTAAGGTCAGAAGCCACACAAGTTTCCGTGAGTAGGTACATTTATGTAAATACCTATTTAGCGCATTAGTCATATTTCATACATATTATACAAAATTTAATATCTATGTAATTTTACTATATCACGAATAAGTAAGTACATAGTTAGATATCTATTTGTAAGTTGTGAACTCAAGTACAGTGGACATAGCGCCCACACAAGAATGTTAGGAAAGGAACTGGGAATCTAAATCTAGGAAAAGGAGTGGAGAGAGAAAAACAAATGACATTGCACAATGTCAAGCGAAAGTTATCATCACGAAAGACCAATGTTTTGCTCCAATATAATATCTAAAATTGCAATCAATTTGTAATTTTTGTCGAATGACAACCCTATAAGAGATGACCTATGACTATGACGATGACACTGGCCTGGCTACAGTTTTTGCGGCTTGTAAATGTAGCATCTCCTGAGAAAACTAAGTTTATTTACGCATCAAATATCGAATTCTGCAATTTCTTGCAAAGAAAATGAACAGCAAAAAATGACATTAAAATTGAAAATACTAAAACCGGATTACTGTTTTTCAATTTCAATTGTGATTCGTGATTACGTATATAATATACGTAACCAAGATAATCATCATGTTCTTTTGTTCTTAGACAACAAGTTAGTTAGTCACCCCATTTTTAGATACCTTTATTTAGAATTTATAATATTTGTTAAGTAGTTAAGTAATTTGTTATTCGTTAATTTGTTAAATATAGTAGAAACATGCAAGAAACCAACTTACCTGACTATCTTGTTGGATTCCACAAAGACAGCTGAAAAGACGAGAAAACCGTACAAAAGTATTGAATTCATGACGACTGACAAGTCGTTAAACCAAAATTAAACAAAATAATACACAAATAAACTTCTCCGGGCTGGAGAATATTTACGAATACAAACTTTCCAATGCTCCGCTCAACTTGGACTGGCTAGTTGATGACTCTAGCTACTAGAGTAAGCAGTACCCTAGTAAGCGCATATTATATTATCATAGTTAAATGTAAATAGCATATTATACTGGTTAAATATTGCTGTATAAGTAGTTGAGATATGAGAAGCATAAAGTTGTTTGCATCATCAGCTAAAAACTAAATTAAAAATATTATTTGAACAAATGTGTGTATAATACGCCGGTTACATGTTATATGCTACTGTTGCCTGATGCACAGTAACTAACTATAATCTATAATATTTGATATTATGTAGCAATAAATAATGACAAATGATCGCTTTACATACCGAGATACGTGCTTTATACGTATTATTTCGATTATGCATTACACATAGGCGTGTATTAGAATATGTATCTATACATAATATTTACGATATGACGAATGATTTTGACCGATAAAAACAAACTTCCTTGAATATTTACTCAAAATCAACTCCATGCATGCATGCATTAAATGATAAATGACAAATAATTCTGACCTGAACTATATTTATGATATGTATGCACACGCATGCTTTTATGAAAGGTATGTCAATATAAAAGAGCAAAAGTCATTGATGGAAAAAAACGGCTGAAGGGGAATATGGATATTTTTTGGAGTACATTTTTATTGAAAATACAGTTAAAATTGGTCATAAAATGCCATTTCACAGTAATTATATGTATGTATGTATATTGGTAAAGAATATTTTACCATGGATGTCCACCGTTATATTATCGTTATTATACTTATTACTATAAGATTGAAGGGAGATTTTTATAGTTCGTTCATCAGTTATATATATATTACATATTATAATACATAATATTTGAATATAACGATAAGTTTTTAAAATCTTAGAGTTCCAGTGTGATTCACATTAAGGTGAGAATAATATAAATAATATAGAGATTTATTATGAATAATAGGAAATAGAGATTTTTTGTAGTATTTACTTGTCTAATTTTTTATGCTTTTTTTGTATCGAGTTCATTCAAAAATTGATATATTCGCACCAGAGTCAGACCTTTAAACTCCAAAACTTAAATATATATATTTAGTAATTTAGTAGGTAGCTTTTTCAGTTTGTTTAGGTTTTGTGATCTTCCAGTACTAAATAGATTATAGTTCATCATATTTTTTTTTCCTTTTGTGTAGTAAACTATGTTGTATGAATTATTATTATCATAATACAGTATTATCATGTCTTGATATTGGCGAAATTACTGGTACAATAGATTTGTTTAAAAATACCAATAATTCAGGAGGAATAATACTTATCATGTGTTTAATGTAAAGGTGTATAATATGTAATATTTGTAAAACTGATTCCATTTTGTTTCAACAGTGGCTATTATATCATATAATGAGTAATGCTGACGTTTCGCTTTTCTTACACATGTACTTGCTTCTTTTTTTTTGACAGAACAATGATAATAAGAATAGTAGAACTTGTTTCGTACTATACATACTACCTTTTACCATCATTACTATTACTATTATGCCATACATAATTTAATAGCTATTATTATAATCTAATAATAATAAATAATAATAATTATAAAAAAAGAGAAGACGATAATACACTATTTTTTCTAAGTATATTATTATATAGTCGTTAATGATTTCATTTAAGTACCTATTCATACACATAATATTTTTCATTGGTGATTGGTGAGAAAAAGAGACCATGGTATCAATGATACAAGTATTCTTCACTTCAATAACAATAATAATAATAATATTGTTTAGAATCTAATTTGACATGTATGTTGAGATAATATGTAGGACATGCTGCTACCAACCACCAAATTAAGTGTTTTCTTTCAACTGTTTCGTTTTTACACATATATATATATATAATCAAAACTGTTACTCAGCACATGTTTTTATAATAACATTATTATGCAGTCTAAGTACTTTCCTTGTAATAATAATAATAATTAAATACAATAATATTAAGTTATAATGAACATTTTTTTCTTCTCCATTTATTTTTCTTAAGTATAACAGATCGTTCACATTTACGGTATATCATAGAATAATCACACGACACAAACTACTATTTTTCCTTTCACTTGTAATACGTTTTGTAGTAGTAGTAGTAGTAATAATAATAAATAAAAGTACATGTAATGATGGTTTTTTTTGAAAACGGAAAACACCAAAATTCCTCTCTCCCTAACCTTTTGTATTATTATATTATTATATGGTTGACAATCTTGGTCTACACGAACGAATACACATCATTGTTTTTTATTATCATATTCCTTCAAGTTTCTTTAAATATAATATTTTATGTACCTTCTATAGTAATAATATTACAATATTATTTGTTACAATAATATATGTAATAATGACAATTATCATGTAAATGGATTTCATTTCAAATTTAACTTTTTGAAAGGTTTCATATACGATTATAATAATAGTAATAATATGCTTTGTTGACGTGTGTTTATACCACAGTTCTCAGCTATATATAATAATAATACGGAATGTTTGTTAGTAGTAGTTCATTGTAGTTATATCTTATTATTATTACTATATTACTTTTGAGTTTCACTGTTTGAAAATGGGATCAACTATTTCCTTTTTTGTAAACTTCTAAATCAAAAGTAATACCATAATATTTATATATTTGTTTGTTTTGTAATATCTTATTCTCTCTCAAATACATATTTTAATGTGCAATATTGATTGATGTTCCTATATATTCTTCCTCGCCATAACTATTATTATTATACCACATTTTACATTACATAATAATACTCTCAAATTCAATGTATCAATCAATGTTATACATGAGGAAAGCAAAACGAGTACAAATAAATAAAAATTAATGATTTTTTAACTAAAAATTATTTACTTTATTTCTTATGTAATATATATCAAGAGAAAAAAAAGATAGCAACCTGTTGTTACTTTTTTTGTTATGCAAGGAACATTTCAAATAAGAATGTAAATATTATTGTAATACATTATAAAAAAAAATTCTGCCCAGAAAGTTTGGTTGTTGTTGTAGTAGTAGTTGATTTCGTTAATCTCTGTCTCTCTATTCTGCACAATAATTGTTTCGATCTTATTAAGTTGGTAGACAAGATTTTGTTGAAGGAATAATATTATATTATTATTATATATCATGTATATGTATAATATGAATTAGTTCAAATATACAATAAGTTGTACGATCAAATTGAACTATTATATATAGATGGTTGTGATAGTTCTGGAGTTTTTCATTTGTTTTGCATAAATTAATAATAATAATAATAATACCAAAAGTATTATCATTGTTGTTTGTTTGTTTCGTCATAAAATCAACGTGAACTCTGTACTGATTTAAATGATGCTATTAACTATGTTTATTCTTTCCTTTTTAACTTTCATGAACAAAAATTTTTCTTTTTTATACTACTACTTTTGTGCACAGCACACTTGAACAACACAGAAGGTACAGAATACTGTGTTTTCCCTTTTTCTTATTGAGATAGTTTTAAGATTTAGTAGATTGATCAACTTGTGCTGGAATATATTATTATTAGAGATATATCTATATACTTACTATAAGAGAACATACATTTATGTATCCCTAAAACAATCACACACCTATCATCTGAACATGTCATATTTCATAAACTTAAATTCTATGAGACCATTTATAAATATTGTATAATATTATCATATATAAGGAAATTGTCGTTTCATTTAAATTATAATAGTGGTAGTAGCAATAATAATGATAATTATTAATAATCTTAAATTTGAAATCATCAAAACTATACACAACCGAATTAAATCAAAAAAGGTAAGAAAAAAAATTGTGAACTTATATTATGTAGTTAGAAAATGCAGTCATGGCAAGTTAAGCGACAACTCCTGACTCGCCATTGGAGCTAGCCTCAGGAGCAGCCACAGCTTCCTCAGACTTTTCTTCCAATTTAGCTTTCTTCTCTGCACTCACTCCATCAGCTACAACACCATCAGTTTCATCAGCTACGTCAGATTTTCGTTTACGTTCTGGATCTACAACAAAAAAATTAAATTAAAAAGAGTTTAACAATTAATCACCAGGAATTAAAAAACTTTTACAAACCCTAATAGTCGTAAAATTTCTTTTAAAGGAGAAACTAAACTCGCTATATACTTGGATTCAATATGACATTTTATTATTTAACAAAAAAAGACTTTTTTTATAATGATATTGAATTAACTATTATTACCTTCAGCATCTCCATTAGTATTTCCATTCTCAGCTACTTTCTCATCTTTTGAGGTACCATTTTCTTTAGGGGCCTCCTCACTACCATTCTCTTCTTTTGACTCTTCATTAGAAGCTTCCGGTTCGGCGGACTCGGGTTTGTCAGCTTCAGGGACGGCTTCGACAACTGCTTCATCCTTAGCGGGTTCCTTGACAGCCTCCTTCAATTGGTCGACAGCGACCGGCTCAATAACCCTGTAGTAGAAAATGTACAGACATAATATATTAGAACATTCAAAACCAATAATCAATAAAGTCATAATACTATTATCACCTCCTAATATTTACTAATATTTTTATATCATAAGCAAGTCATAAGCCATCTTTTATTCATCTTAATAGTTTTTCTACCAAAATACGAACGGAAAGTTGCTAATAATAATATACTTTGTACATACTAACTTATAACTAGATACTTAATGACTTTGAACGTTTAATAATCCGTACTATTGTCCTACTATGTGGTCACAACATTTTATTACAATAAGATCAATAAATGATCAAGTATACATGCTCTTATACTTTAAATATTTTAGGTTGACAACTTAAGTATTTAAGTATGGAAACTGCTACATATTATAAGTAAACCTTTGTGAATCACTATTCGCAATTTGAAATAATATAAGTATACACTTAAAAGTATTAGGAAGTACGGCAGAATAATTTTCAATTTTATTTTTTTCCTATGTACTGTTTACTGTTGGAAAGCGACAATATTCAAGTGAATACATATTGAAATGAGAAACAGTAAAACAAAATACTTGTGCACATAGCATTATTTTTAGCACAGTTTAAAAAGAGTAATAAAATTAAAAAGTAATAAATATTATTTATTACAGTATTGTTTGTTATTGATGGAATACTTGAGAGCGAAAAAAAAATGCGTTCTTTCATGTATGTACAAGTACCTACATATATGAATGGTACTGAAATTTCCAAGAAAAACATAAAAATCGTTGCTACTTCGTTTTCCGTTTATCTATCTCTGTACAAGTACATTCATGTTCCTAGACTATAATAATGCATAATGTAAAATGTTTATGGCACTCGAAGAAGAAGAAAAAAAAACAAAAACGAACATTGTATAAATCGCCGAGCCGGTTATACTTACTTACTGTCCCAACTCTTGATCATCCTCATAAAATTCATCACTTTTATCTCGTCTGCCTTTGAAAATATCAAGCGTGTACTTGTGTGTACAAAATTATAAAGTAGATATAACCCTAGGTAAGTAAGTATATCTCGCTCGTACAATATTATTCTCTTTTACGATCACCATCATCATCATGACGATGAGCAACAGCACTAAAGGTACATGTGCATATACTTGATATAAGTAATATGTAACGTTTGGAAATGGCAGAGAGAGCGAGCGAAAGAGCGAAGAAAAAAGATGAAAAAACGAACAAAATCTAAAGGGGTCTCTTTGGAATAACGTTGAAATGTACGGAAAATTCTGAACAAGACCCCTTAGCGATTCCCCCTCTCGTACTCTCTAACACACTAAAATTCTAGTCTAGGTTTTCCTAGCGTACCCCAAATCGATCAAGAATATACAACGCGCCGAAACAAAGAAAGCATATAATGTACATATATATAAAATAAAGTCTCTTTATGTATGTGTGAGAGAGCGAGAGAGAGAGAGAGAAATCCGGGATGAGATGAATATATAAACTAACGAGATACATATATGTATAATAAATTTGATCATCAAAAGTCAAAATAACTATTAAAAAAGGGATGACATTTAAAATAAAATGGAAAAAAAGAAATTTTGATTCCGAGTTCAAGTCTACAATCTACATGTAAACCATGCCGACTCCGTTCATTAACATTGGGGACGCCATTTTCTGAGCCGGCCGGGTTATAGGAAAATCGTATATACAAGAACAAAAGAATTCAAAAATCCAAGTTTTCCAACTAATGATACGTAAAATATAATTAAAATTTTAACTTACTTTCCAATTTCCTCAGCTACTACATCAGCCATGGTTGCGATTATTAATTTTTTGAAGCACAAGTACTAAAAAAAACAGCGAAACGTCTTTTCCTTTTTTGACTAGCCGGAACGAATAAATTCACGAACGCGAGAGCGACGATGATGCTACACAGACAGCCAAAGCAATACTAACTATATAAGCAAGACTTTTTCTCTATGTCAAAATGCAAGTCTGAGAAAAAAAGCCGGCCTATGTACGGACTGGTGCGGGCCTCTATGCGTACCTTCAAACACTCAAAGGCCTCAAAATTTTTTAACTATTAAATATTCCAATTAAAAAATACGTTAATAAAACGAATAGTTTAATATTCATACGAGAAAAAAAATGAGGAATAATTAGCGTTTCCCAAATTGTTAATGAAAGTTTTCTATCGTTTTAACTAGAAATATTATGAGGTGGAAAACTTGTGCTCAACTTTGTTATTTTCTGTTTTTCGTTTTTCGTTCTGGCAGTTTTGGCTGTCTTGTTTTACACTTGATGAATGTGGAAAATGTAATGAACAAAGAATTTGTGTCTCACTTTGCCGTATATTTTAGTGTAGTCATATTCTAGTATTTTTTAAAGAATTTTTTTATAGAATAAGTACGATCATAATAATAAAATTTGTATAATATATTTTGATCATAATCTTTGCGTTATACATAAATACAGAACCGAATAGTTCACACAGGGACATTTAATCACCATTTAAGTAATCATAATTGTTTGTACATGTATACATATTAAGTACTTTTATGTGTTACTGTAACACAAATATAGCGAAGTTCATATCAATTATATTGTATACCATAATTAACAACTAACAACAATAACTTTATTATTCTTCTGATGCATGTTTTCAATTTTCAGTTATGCTATGCTGTAAGTACATACTGTGTACACTGTATTTTAAGTACTGACTACTTTTATTTACATTAGTATTTACGATACATTAGACTTTCTATAGCTACTAATTAATTACCGATATATAGGTAAGTAGTAAGTACGGACTATTGTAAGTTGATACATGAATCGATTTTGATTGTTATGATTACAATTTTCATTTTAAACTACATTTAGCAACAATAACAAAAAAAATCCAATATAATAAGTACCAAGTACAATGCATAATGCATATTATAGGACTTGCATAATATACTTAAGTATACCTCTGACACAGATGCATTTTTGTGTGCACTTTTTTATGTCCTTAATCCTTAAATATAATGTACTTACATACTAAATATTTACATTTGGGTTACTATACATAACGTTGTATATGTATGTATTTAAGTAGATGCTTTTATGCATATCTTTCTCCGGTATCAATTAGCACAGGTGACAGGTCATTATTTTTCGTCTTTTATATCACTGATGGTTAATGTGTAAATAATAAATACATAGTAATCATTTTTATACAAACGAATATCATGTCGTATGTTTTTATGCCTACATATTACATATTTACATCTTTCCTGCATTTCAAAATAACCAGAGGTATTTCATATTTACACATAAAATATATTTAAGTAGCTCTCAAATATTATACAACTATAGATTCATAAAAATAATACTATACACAAGTATTATGAAGAAGTATTTCTTGTATGCTATAGCATATCATTATGTACAACATACAATGTACCTATATGAGGTAATCACACTTTTTAATCAAATGTTTTGAGGGTTCGTTTTTCTGCTAAAGTATCTAATACTTGTTTACGTGAGTACTCGCTGTTTATTAATTTGCTGTAACATTTCTAGCTTCATGTACATTATACTTTATTAAATACAGTTTTATTTCAGATATATATAATTTCCATTATACATACATATTTGCATGCCGGCATCCATTTTATGTGCAATATGTGTGTGGTTTTATTTGCTTTTCAGTGATAACTGAAACATTGTAATTTTATAATAATATGTGTATACTAAAAGTGTAATTAATTATTTACATTTCTTAAATATGTGATAAAGTACAAGTATACATTATTAGCTTTTTAGATTGATGTTTTATTCAACTTGAAATCAACAAAGATTTCGGGAACTTTGGAATACTAACTTAGCAATTGAAAAGCAAAAATCTCGTTATTTAAGTGCAAACACAAAAGTAATGCTATTTTTTTAAAAACCTACATTTATTTCAATGTAACAATGTGTGTCTCTGAGCATATTTTGCTTGCAAAACATACAAAACCTATACAAAATGAAGTATGTGTAGCATATATGAAGGAGAAAGAAAGGAGAAAGGTATAAAAGTATACTTTTACATGCTACGTTTTTGCATACAGTGCAAAGGGGAATCAAAAGTTTAATCAGTTTGCAGTATCAGAGAATATCATATACAGCATAGTTAGAACCGATAATTACTATAGTGTATGGAGACGTATACGTAAGTCAATATAATGATTTAAAAATACATCATTTGACCTGACATTGAAATTTGTATAGTATCATATGTCAGAATGACAACAACAGAAAGAATCCTTGCCAAAAAATTTCCAATGTTTTGATATCAATCCTATTTTTTCTCTCTTTTCACTTTTGTCTTTTATTCTCAACTTTCCCCTCGCTCATAAAATACATAGTATCGTGTGCATATATTTTTTTATATTATAATAAAAGTATACTTAACGTATTTATGTACATATAGACATTTTTCTTCATGATCTTTTACCTTTCTTTCAGTATATTTAGCATGTGCATAAGTATATATAAGTATATTTTGTATATATTGCATAATTTATGAAAACAAGACTTTTATTTTTTATTTAAAATAAAATATTATTCACATATGATTCAATTATTAAATATATATACAATATAGGTGTACATTTGCTATACTTTTGCAGTTGCAGAAACGACTTTGACTTTTCTCTGATAAGGCTAGATTGTTATATACATACATATAAGTACATTTATCTTTGTACATATATAAATACATTTTTAGGAATGCGGTGTAACAAGTAAAAGTAGTATGTACATTTTTTTAATGTGTCCCATTACTAATGACATATTTATACATCGGAGGAAATAATAAAGTGGTTAAATATCACTATGATTAATATTTTCCATCCATAAAAGCAATATAATATTACGATGATTTAATTTCTAGGTCAAAATTCCATGCCAGTATACATACACATGAATAGATGATACTGATATTGTGAGATGGGATGAAAACAACAATAGCTACATACAAAAAAATGGGTCTTATATATATTATATATTATAAGGATAAATACTTCAGGAACAAAATAAAGAAATATTCTAGAGTAGTATTATATTCTACATCATTGGAAAGAATTTACAGGTTCAATATTTATATATAGGACGTCAAGGTAAATACATGTAGCAATATATTATTTTTTAACTTATAGTAGAGTGTATATGTTTATATTATCATCATGATTGAATATAAAGATAGGATGTCGAAATGTCGATTATGGGCACCCATTTTCATTTGTCTTATACAATTAAAAGATGAGACTGCACAATAAAGTTTTGATATCGCTGAGTAATAAGTATTTGTTTTTTTGTCGTATTTAAACATATATACCTATATTCATCATAAGATTTCACATTTGGTTGATGTTGACTATTGACTATTGTGTACATATTGTGAATTGGAAGTAAATAGATGAAAGTTAGAATATTGTTTAGTAATATTATTAAATATTATGACGTGAGAAAGGGAGAGTATATATAAGTTTGTGTATGTATATATTATATGTTTTATATTAATACAAAGACGAAGACTAAATAAGTAAAACAGGGACAAGGAAAGGAAGTAAAAGAATTTTTCAATTGCATTTTATACATTTCTTTCATAATACATATGTGTGTCATGGAGATGGTTTTGCTCCGTAGCATTCTTTTTCTTGCTCCTTTCTTTGTTGTTTAATAATATTTTCTTGCTTATTCCTTATTGCCCGTAATCCATTCATTGCTATTAGGCGATCCAGTCATGTAATCTTGAGCTGGTCCATAGGTCATGTCATTACCACCCCGCTTCTTTTTTCCAGGGCCGGCCGCAAAGTTGGCGGCTGCGAGTCTGAAAGAAAAATGTAAAATTTTAAGTAATTTAAACAATTAAATTTACGTTTTAATATGATAATATAAGTAAATCGTAAATTGTGTATAGGTCAGTTCAAGTCCCAACCACGTGAATTTTTGGTACGTACCCCATTAAATGTTTAGCCGCCTGGCTACCGGAGAATCCTCGTGCGAGACCTAAATCCAGTCCCCTCTTTGCACTAGATAGACAAATAAATAGGATTGAAAAGGAGAAAAAGGAAAAAAGGGACGTTACACCACGAGTCCCATATTCCATATACCACATGTGTAAAGTAAGCATAATATGTAAAGATACATATGTACGATACAAGCAAAAAATCACTATAATATAGCATACTGTATATAGTGTATAGAGAACATACAATACAACATACGAATACTACCGCACTCAGACAATACAACTGCTTATATTATTATGATATGGATTTTATATATCTAAAATACGGATCTGTCAAAGAATGAAGGATGATGACTCCCTCATATCCCTTGAATGAAAGTCCATACATATGACATATAAACATGTAAACGATGATACATAAAAATGGAATACGGATATACGGATAGAAGCTTTTGTATATGTGTAATATGTACGCACACTTACAACATTTACAATACAAGCCTCAGAGACCCCCACACACCTGGATATTAACCCAAGACGAGAGTCGTTCGTTAAATTCAAACGGAATATGATGAAATCACAATATCAGTTAGCATCAGTCACCTATTCAAAGATCACCATTTCTATCTCTTACAGCATAAAAACTGAATTTAGAAAAACTAAAGAAGTGTATTTTTTAAAGCTATTTACTACTTGTTACAAAAGCAATCATTTTACATTTTCCTACTTGCGTCGATTTCGATTTTCGATTTCTTCCAGGTGCTATTTTACTTTTTACTATGACCGCTTTTTCCCTTGTGTGCTGTAAATAGCATGTCAGGCTTCAATGGGCGAGGAAAAGTGCTGCAAAATATTCCAAATTTACCTTTGATCAACCGCCTCCTTGCATAATTTTGCATCTTTTTGCCCCTACAAATCCATCGCCATTTTACGAAGTAAACAAACCACCGATTTTGATTTGACATCGTGCGATAACTCTGTATGTACTACGTACGATATTTAACTTGGTTGACCCCTGAAATATATCGCCGTTTTAACCTCTAATCCAAGTAAATCCCCAATGCATGTACAAAACAATAGTAGTCCAATTCCTTGGATCTTTTTGATCGATATTTTATATCCAATGTATATTATACACTATCATGTTTAAATATTAAAAATGTAGATACTGATGGCTCACTGGTTGTCGCCTTTCTTTGTAGATACTTACGTAGTTGTCACTCTCGTCATATTTCAACGTCAGTGTCAACATCGGCAGGTAATAATCAAATCTTTTTTAGGAGTACCTTTGTATTGTCAACTTTGGTGTGTAAAAACTGTATACAAAAAACTAAGATAGTCGGAAGAGTAAAAACAAAACAAAAACAAAGCAGCATATACATATGCATACACAATAATATTATGAGCGTACGTATATGTATGTACAATGTACATTGTACATGCATAAAACTTGTGGTATTAAGTTGCGCCTTTCTGTGAGTATATTTTATCATTTCAAATACATACTAAAAGATCCGAGTATCATATTTTTATTCCATATTTGATACTTGACACAATCATAAGATAGATAACAAGAGACACTCCACATACACACACACACACTCATACAAAGAATATATTTAGAGAGACATTGTTATGTGACATCGGCCTACGCACATGAACTTGAAATTACATACTACACATGATATGTAGTTATGCTTACACTGAGCATTACAATTATGTATGTGTAGGTTCATGTTTAAAAGCTACACACATAAGTATGCTATTATATATTTTTTTGCGTATTCTTTAGTTCACAGTGCCAGTCACCTCTAAATCTTCTCCCTAAATATTCTCAAGTCAGACACACAGAGAGGGAATGAAATAGAGAGAGAGAGAGAGAGAGAGAGAGAATGAGAGGGAGTTTTTGCATTAATGTGGTGTATAATAGATAATAGAGCAGCTTACTTAAGTATGTATGCAAACAAGTTCAGCATAGTTCACTAGTAAGTATATATATATATAGCTATTTCATACTGTTATTATGCTAGTTCTGCCATATAAATACTATCTATATCACTAGTATATCTTATGTATGTATATTATGAGTAAAGGAGTATTATGTATATACACATCGAGTTCCGCTAATATAAGCAAACGTTTTTAAAATGGAAAGATATTCTATAGTCTATAGCTCTAGGGTCTAAGTAAGCAAATTCGGGATCCACGCAAGGTATTTTGTATTATTTTTACTTTTTACTCTCGCTCTTCTTTGTGGGTCCGTCTCCATGTACTGTGTGTGTATGTATTATGTATTGTATAATAAAGTAATTTCTTGACTTTTCTTTCTACCTCAACGTTAACCTTAATTCCTTTTGCTAAATACAAATACATCCATAATATTATGTGGATAAATTAACCCTGGGATGTACAATGTTATGTAACATTATATCTATCATCTATCTATTTGTACGTCGTCTGTTTTGAAATACAATACTTGGACATTTTTATGCTGGCAGTTCATGCCCCTCATCATATCATAACGTTGAGAATGTATAACACGGTTCTTTTCCTTATTTTCCTTTGTATTAGTTACCTACGCACACTTACTAACAAAATAGGTTCATCACTGTATGTATGCATGTACTTACGTACATATGATACATGACACACGATTCAGATTTCGGCTCACGATAAATGAACTTTTCGCGTATAGCACATACCACATACACAACTAAATGAATGATAAAAATGAAAGAAGCGAGTCGTTTTCATCTTCCTCTTCCCCTCTTTTGAGTTTTCAACGACAGTCTCTCAATTTTGCAAAATAAAAGTGTGGCTATATACTATAATATACACTGTGGTATGTATCCACAAAAGTTGTGCTGAATATGCTCATTCTACAGCTTTTCTTTTAATATCGATACTCGGTCAAATACCTACTTGTACATATATATATATATATATATTGTAAGAAATATTTGCTACGTACGTACTAATATCTTGTCTGTATATATGCGTAAAAGGGAAACACACACGTAGATAGATTATCCCCTCAAAACTTGGCTTACAACAAGTACAAGTGCGTGTCTATAATCGCACAAGTCCACGTCCATAATCCACAGTATAAAAAAGTTTGGCTTAAAGCGTTGTGTCAAATGGAAAAAACGAAAACGTTTTAGGCTGCATGTATTTATGTACATTGTACATTTACAGATGCTCCAACAATACATGAGACGACGGGATGAAAAAAATTTTAGTTGGGCTCCCTTTTCCCAAGGAATTTATGATTTTTTTCTAATAAACTTGTATGTGTATACTGACAGTACGAAATTTCAGGAGAATTTATTATCGTCCCTGTGTCTCATACATACTTTTTATGCGCATACCTACACATAATATCTATATTCTATATGTTCCATAAATTATAGTTCATAGTATAAATGTAATTTTTCAATCAGAAAAGGACAACTACATACATAGATATTATATGCCATTAAAATGTACTGGCAGTTTTTTATCGTATCTGTATCTTTGTATATGTGTATGTACGTTTGTATATATAATAAAGAAGCAACAAATGATACGTAAATTTATCGTTTCATAAAAAATATTCCTGTTAACATCAGCAGTCAACAGTACAGTTATTATTACGCAAGTATGAATAACTATCGTTATTAGTATTCAGTTTTTAGAGTTCCAGTTGTCTATTTTTCCATCAGTGAAATAGTGATATGAATGAGGCTTCAAAAAATAAAGCTCTACTAACTTACACCAGAGGTAAAGGTAACTTAAAACTTAATTTACTCCAATAATTGTGCTTCGATATATTTCTGCACCTATATTTATGTATTTTTCCAAAATTAGCATTTTAAATATGCGTGTACTACATGACATATCATATCATGACGAAGTATTTACAATAACCATAATAAATGAGAAATGAATGTATTATGGTACGTACACACATATTTAATACTTAAAATGTAATACTGGCTGAAGTGAGATTTTCCAAATTCCTTGTAGGTTTGTGTGTCATTAACATATATAGGTTCAACTGTTGTCTCTTAATAATGCCTGTAAATATAAATAAGTATATACTTAGCTAACGCAAGTTGGGAATGGAAAGACACCACACACTCGCTTTAATCAGCAAATCCTGCACGTGGTGCAAACATAAGTAAATATAGGTACATGGTATATGTATACAAACACAGTAGTAGAAGAGTAAAAACAGCCAAGGAATTGAAACAGAAAATATTCCATACACACGTATCGATATGCAATACCAATAACTACACAGTTTTAGGTGCACTAACTGCATAACATTTATGTGTATACACAATATATTTATATATAGCTAGTATCAATATGTAAACGTGCAGTTTGGTATGGAGAAAAATTTCCATTTGTTCATTTGAATGCTTGATGATCCATGTACATATTGTAACATGGAATCTATGCTGGATACAACCTTGTAGATGTTTCTCATTTCTTAGCATAGAGCCCATTACATAAAAATGCTGCATATGAAAAATTTGCAAGTTGTAAGGAAGAATGTTTCATTATTTTACGAATTTCAAAGAGATCACCATGATCATTATTTCATGATGGAGTGTATTGGCAAAATAATGCATAAAAAAGCAAATGGATCCTTATGGATAAAAATGAGAGGTCGTCAAGAGGTTGAAGGTCTTCCGCCAAAAGTACGGCAAAATCCAAGCAACAGTACAATACAAATAATTAATTGAAACGAAGCACAAGTCGTACATCATTTTATGAAGGAAAAGTAAAAAGTCTTCAACGTTACATTAAATTGACTGTATTCATAAAATTCCAGGAGACACGGGAAAATCAATATTGGACAAATATTCGACAATCGTATGTATACAAATGTGCGTTTTGTAGGTATGTGTATTTAACTTTGAAAATTGGGAGAATTGACTGCTGGATGTTGAACTCAGTTTGTTTTGCTTAATTCAGTGTAAAAATTTCACAATCTGCAGCCTTTTCATTGCTTTACTACTCTATAGCTTGAATATATGTGCAGATATCTACAATCTACGCATACATAGAAGAGAAGACAAAGAACGTTTAGCTCCCATCTTTTTACTTTTAGCATGCTCTTTTGGAATAATATGATAATACATAATTTGAAATATGCATCAGAATAACTTCTATTTCATTTTATTATAAAGATACAGAGTACAGAGGTTTGCCTGTATTTCTGTACAAAGAGAATCATGCTCAAGTGCTTCACTATTTTTTGGAGCTCAAGACACGATGCAAATTTTGGAGTCAGCATGTACATGTATAAATTTTAATGTTCATACATATGTCTCAAGTGTCTTTAAATTTTCAGTTGGTTGATGGGGAAGGGAATGAAATGAAAATGAAACTGAAGGAGTGAGCGACTGAGCAAAAGATGTGATGCTCTAGCTCTGACTCTGTCTGTGGTAGATATCACTCATGTGAATCATCCAAAGCTAATGGACCCTCTTTGTTGTTTCCTTTCTGCTCTGCTCTGCCTTTTTGCCTGTGTGCCATGCTAACTGAAATACTGACTGTCGACTGGTTACACATAAGAAAGGGCCGTATAATAATAATAATGATATTTCGAGTGCAATACCTGGGGTAATGGCCTCTACCTGACTGACTGCGACTAACTCAATGGCTGGCTGACTGGCTGCCTCTTCTGCTTTTCTTCTACCATCATAAGTGTATTATATATTATATTATATATAATACATGTTCTATTCTCTTTATTTCGTAGACAGGAAGTTTTATTCCATTTATTATCCAATGGGTGAGTGTTATTCGCACACAAGTTGCAATTGTGCTTAGATGCGCTTATATGTATTTTATGTCATATTATACAAGAGTCCATCCTGGCTTATACATAATATACCTCATGCCATGTGCTGAGCAACATGTTTTTCTTTATGTTAATCGTCTCAAGTATAAAATATCGTAGGAATAATGATAGTTATGCACACATGTGTCTCACCCGCCTTTGCCGGTAAGCGTGATTTGATAATGAGTGAAAACGAGCCCAAAACCTGAGCCAATCTGTCATGATAAGAACCAAAATGCAGCGTTAATAAAGGATGGCAAAAGAAAAGAATAAATAAAAACAAAAAGCAGGGAAACGGACCTAAAAACTATTTTTGCAAAAAGCTCTCATTTTTCGAGCAAGAGGGCATTCTTCTTTCTACAAAATTGTTCTCCGTGTAAATCCGTCAAAAAGTAAAGTTTAATTCTAACTATTGTACAGAATTCAGTTTCAAAGAACTACAAATAAATGTATAAGCAAAGTGAATGAATGGTTATTGATTATTTACCTTGTTGATTTAAATTTAAATCGGAAAAGGTCATCAGGAAAGAAAAACTTTAAGCCTGCTTTCTAGCTAATTGATCTGAATGCTAAGAATACATATGTAATTTTATTTGGCTCATTCCCAAAGTTGTACTTAATTTTGCTCTGCATCCCAGTTTCTTTCGTTTTTCTGTCTAAATTAACTGTATGGAAATAGATATCATGCACACCGAGAAAACAACAAAAGGTTAAAAGTTCAACATATTTTAAGAACCCAAAATTTGAAAACTGGAGATTTCTCTCTTACGCGTAATTCATGCTTATTACCTAAACACATAAAAAAGCATTCAAAAGCGCTAACAAGCCATTTTAAAAAAGAAAGTACAGCAGTGTATTATTGATGCATTTATTTACAATCTACAAACATGGCAGGGGACATGAAATAATCGGTTTGGAAAAGACTTACTTTGTTCCTTCATGTTGTGCTCTTAGGATGCTCTGTCCCAATTTGGCCAATATGTCCAATACTGCGTCGGGATCCTCCACTTCTACTAAGTAGTCTTTGTGTCTATAAGTAAAGACAAATATTACAGGTTATTGTACAAATAAACAAATATATACACATAAATGTGTATAGTATCTACTCCAGTCGCTTCTGTTTACTTGCTCACTTGAGGTTTCAAGAGTCAAAAGTCGTGCCGTCATAAATTTACTATATATTTACTCCATACTCTTTACATTCATCCACTGTGCTTCTGTACTTCACATTTCATACTGCACATTGTTTTAAAGTATGTATACACTATACATGATGTACAGTAGTACACAGTTATTTCATGCATTATAACACCCGCCATACAAATTATGATTCTAAACTCATCGTCAGTAGTCAGTAGCTATTTATACATATTATGAGAGAGCGAGAGTCTCATCATGAAATGTAAACAGAGAGAGAGTCCGTCAAGTTGTTATTCTTATTATCTCGCTACTTGAGAATGTCACAACAAACACGGTCAATATTCTATACACTCCTAGCTTTTTCCAAGATAAATAATAATGTAGAATGTTATATATTTATCTGTATTTTTCGTATAACTATGTGTGTATATAAGTATATGCATAATGTATATTGTGTATGATTATGATAGAACTAATAAAACAGTTGACGTTTGACAGCATTCCTTGTTTTCCTTTGATTGCGAGAGGCTCGTGCTGGTCGTTTGTGGAATACACATTAAAATTAAATGTTAAGTGGACACATCATGTTCATATTACATCGAGATGGTGATGGCGCAGTTTTATTCCAGCTTGATACATGATATGATACAAATAACATGTAACTTGATGGCTTTCTGCTATTTGACCTGTGACTTTTTAATTGTTTAATATATGCTTAGATAATGATAGTAATAACCTTCTTTTGAATTTGGAAAATTCATAATATTCCAAAGTATTCCATTTCATCTTACTAACGACAAAAGAAACCAACAGTCAGTCAGGATGATAAATAAAATCATTAGTGGTTCATGTTTCAATTTCGCACTAACTATTATGCAATTAAACGCAAGTTCTTTAACGGCTACCCTGCTCTTCTATACATGCATAACTAACTTGTTTTATTCTTACATTATTACCATTTTTTATTTTATCATTTAAATAATGAAGGAAATCAACTGGCGAGAATTCTAATTTAACATTTAAAGGTTTAATGTCTTTCATAAAAGTTTACAGGACTTGAAAGGATTTAATTGGATTTAAAAACGTTTCCCATAATGTGCATTTCCTAAATATTGTGTATTGTAGAAAATCATTATGACCACAATGATTAGTTTAAGTTTGATGGTATTCACTAATGTTAACTTTAATGTGAATTTGTTTACTGGATTTTCGTTTACCTAATTTTCAAGCTGAAAGTATCAAAGGAATTTATCATTCCGCTTTTGAATGCAAACATTTAAGTGCAAAGCCCCACAAATTTGTGAATAATTCAGCCAAAGTAGCCATAAATTCAAGGGCTGTGAATTTTACAGTGCACACTGTAAATTTTCAAATTTGTGGATTCGGCCTTTGCTCTTGGCTTGGAGAAAGTGCCTCCCTAAATTTTAGGTTAAGACTGCATCTTCGTATTCAATATACATTATACATACAGGGTGTTCAGCATTAAACAGGACAGTTTTGAAAAATCATATCTCTGAAACCACCGCGAATATTGACATGAGGTTAAAACTCACTTGTGGACAAAGAACGAAAGTTTTTTTCAGAATATCTACCAGACTCTAGGTGGCGCTGGTCTCGGGGTCACACAAGGTCAAACTTTGACCCTGTTAGGAAAGAGCTTTAAAGTTGAATTTTGGCGCCGAACAAATTTTGTAAAAAAACTACAACACTTTTTAAGGTTAAC
>JAQIVE010000645.1:0-33849 GCA_034698285.1 Sminthurinus bimaculatus
CCTACTCACTTGATCACAGAATACCATGTTTTTGTGTAAAATCTCGTTCCCATAAAGTAAAGTGTATCAATAAAATAAGGAAATTTCAGAGTTACAAATTGCCAATTATAGTACTGGGGCCACATGCGAATGCACATTGAGGTTGTTATAAGTACTAATAGAGTAGATTAGATCGTTATAACTATGAAGTATGTTCATCAGTTATTTCCTTGTATGCTAGTAGTACATAGTACTTAAGTAATGTATATATTTGTAATTCAGAACAGTTATCATAATCCATGACACATGTTTAATGTGTATATTATGCATTAAACATTGTGACCGGGAATCTGCTTTACTGCTTACTGCTTACTATTCTGATAATACTTATGTATAAAATCAAGTATTTGTACTAAGTAGTACGCATATTGTGCATGCACATTGTACATTCCTTCAGAAAAAATTTATTCTGAGGGACACAAATAAAACTCTGCCATAAAATATGCATAAAAAAGAGTTTGAAATTCGAAACAAATAATCTACAAGAGGAGAAAAAGTTGAGATCATGAATCATGTTTGATGCGCACAGTGTGCACTGTACTTACACAAATCACAAAACGCACATAAACACTACATAAATACATAGTTTAATGTTTAATCATCCATGTACTTACTGATATGTATGATTTAAGTAGGTAAGTATGTGTGTTGCTGTTTTATTGTGAAGCGTGAAGTCTGTCTTTACTTTCACTCATACTTGTTTTCATATAATCTGTAGCTCTCGTTCTCGCCAACTATTTATATCTGGTCATTACATAATATAAATATGTACCATTAAGAATAAATAATAAATTAAGTAATCCTTTTTTAACGTAACATGTAACCGTTAATCTTGGTCACTAGCCGGTTTTTCTAGTCTCTCAAGCTCGCGATTTTGTGACGTCATACATAATCGTATATTAGATGAAAGGTCGTAAAGTATAGATCTCACGCGAAACACCGGAAAAATTCGATTTTCGAATCTGTCAGAAGTGTACGCTCGTCTCTCGTCTATTCCATATTCAGACATTCCGAATTCAGAGTCTGACCTCCAAACTCCGAATTGAACTTCAAAGTTTTTCTTTTCTTTCGGGTGTTCAAAATGTTGAATAAAAACAAAGGCTATTAGTTTTTTAATTGTGAAAAATTCTACAACGAGGTTTTAGTGTTTAGTTTTATAATCGAAGTATTAAATACAAAGCAAAATGGTCGTTGTTTTGGACATTCGTCTTAATCGCTACAGTAAAGTCTACTCTGAAAATGTAAGTTTACTAATTTACTAACTTTTTAACTTTTATTTCTAATTTAACGTTCCAAGTGTATAATCTTGCCTTATATGCTGAATGTTCTTTTAACGATAGGAAATAATACGAGGATATGTTGTCATTCAGTCAAAATCCGAATTAAAACATGATGGAATAGTTTTATCCATGGATGGCCAAGTTAATTTACAGCTAAGCTCAAAAACTGTTGGAATTTTTGAGGCCTTTTATCAATCCGTAAAGGTAAGCATTTCCATAAATAGGGGAGTTTCTCGTGTAAACATTATTTTATGAATAATAAATGTAGGCATTACTTAGAATAAGAAGTGTTTTACCAAAAGTTGTCCACCAGTTGTCATGGGAAAATAATCATAGTGAAGCTATGGCAACAGTTTCTTGAACTACTTCTTATTCACTGTCTTCAAATTGTGTTTTTCCACCTTGATGACAACTAGAATTAAAACTTATATGGTGTATTATAAAATATGCTTACTACTTACTAATATATTATTTGAATGATTTACTTTTTCTTCTTGTTATAGCCGATTCAACTTTTGTCTGCTCAAATTGACTTGGTGAAAGCCGGTAAACTTCCTGGAGGTATCACAGAATTGCCTTTTGAGTTTCCTCTTCGAGCTCGAAACAACAAAATTTTGTATGAGACGTATCACGGAGTTTACATAAATATCCAATATTGTTTGAAATGTGAAGTGAAACGATCATTCTTAATTGGTGCCACCATGAATAAAACGGTAGAGTTTATGGTAGAATACAATTCTCAAGCCTCAGCTCTAGCTTCAAAATTACCAATTTCTTTACCACGAGAACTTTCCGAACCAGCTGAATTGAAAAGAGTTGATTTTGAAATCCTTAGTGAGAGTGGGAGTAAAGTTGGACTTTTTAAAGGTAAATAGCTGCCTTTTAACAATTTGTTATTGGATTTGATACATAATGTCAAAGTACGCATACTTTTTTATGGCTAAAACTAAATAATGTAAAATGAGTTTCTAATTCATATATTATCTTTCTTTTGGTTTCTGCGGACTAAAACAGCTCATGGGCATTTAGACAGCGCTCATTGTTCCATTTCTAAACCGTTTTCTGGAGAAATAATAATTGATAAATCGGAATTCCCAATTAAATCTATCGAAGTACAATTAGTAAGAGTAGAAACATGTGGATGCGCAGAAGGTAAATTAAATAATATACTTTATATTTAGTGCAAAGTAAATTTCATGCATGTTGTTCATTTTTTCAAAAACTATTTTTTCAACGAATGTATTATAGATTATAAATTTGTAACAGGAAACTAACTAATATTTATATGGGTCTATTTTATAGGATACGCCAAAGATGCTTCAGAAATTCAGACAATTCAGATTGGTGATGGAAATGTGTGCAAGGGACTCCCAATACCGATTTTTATGATTTTTCCAAGGCTGTTTTGCTGCCCCACTTTACTTACAACCAACTTTAAAATCGAATTTGAAGTCAACGTTATAGTCATATTCTCCAACGACTTCTTCAAGTCTGAAAACTTTCCAATTAGACTTTCCAGACTTTGATTTGCAATTGCCAACTTCTAGTCCACAGGTTATTTTACTTCCATTTCCTGCGAATTTCGACTATTGAACCATTTAAATAATTATAGTAATGCTCAATGAATGAATGTGTATATAGTATTAGAACACTTTTGTTCTAATTCTAATTACAGCTAAGCTTATTAATTTGAAATGATATTCAAATATTAGTGATTAGTGCAGCCTAAAGCATTCTTTATGATTACATGCGGCACTACTCATTCTGAGACAGTAAATATTTGTATTTTCGTAACTGTGTTACTATATGTAATATGTACAATATATACGATACCGCGGTGCAGCTTCGAGTTAACAGTTCAATAATTTAAGGTTCTCTATGTAATTGCATACATACAGTGAATTATTGAAAGTAACTTGAGTTCCATAAATTGGATGTTATAATGTTATAATGCTGTTTGAAATATTAATTATACTACTTACATACAGTCACGACCAACCAACAGAATCTGGCTGGATTATAGTCATATTCGGCTGTTGTGATCTTTAAAAATTAAAAACTTTTAAGAACGGCACAGTAGATTTTCTGTCACCACGATCATAAGTTAGACTAATTTGAAAAAAAATTCAGTGTTGATATGACGACGACAAAAAATACCAAAGGTCAAGTCCACCGAAACTGGCTATACGTGCCAACCATTTGTAGCTGTAAAATCACACCAACTGCATATGAACAACCGTATTCTGCTGGTTAGACGTGACTGACTTACCGAGAAAAAAAACCTCGTAATAAAAGAAAGTACAGCCACTTTAATACACAGTCCATTATTTTGGAAGCCATGTTAAAATATGGTTACTGAATGCATACTGTTGTTTATTTTGGAAATTTGCGTTCTGAAAATCATACCAATATATGGCGACATGAGGTAATTTTTAATGGCGCTATAATTATCTGTACCGACTTTCTGACTGAGAATAGGTTTAGATTTTCTTAATTTATTCGGTTTTTTTCGGAAAATGATATAAGGCTTACAGCGTAAAGCAATCTGCTTCTGCATGCTTGTATGCAACTGCCTTTCTAATACATGAATAATGCTGTATGTCATGCCAAGTCAAGCCAATTATGTTACGTCTTAATCCGATTTGAGGGGAAGAATATCTGACTTGTTTCAATTGAATCGTGCCAACTTCAAATCTCAAATGTAGCATATTTAGCGGTTTTGGAGGGGGTTTCTCGGGGTGATGTAATTGTTTTCGAAAATTCGTAAGATTACGTTAAAAACATATTGAAAAACTAGTATATCTGTTGTTTCTTCATCACTTTTTGTCTTTATTACAAATTTTATCATGATTATTAAAAAATTCATTATAATTTGTATATAAAATGACAACCTGAAGATACAAAGCAGTATTATAGTAATAATTATTATCTTTTTTCCTGGAGTTTTCTCAACGTCCTCAATATTTTTAGCCATACTTGTTGTTGTACATGGTACATGATATCGATTATGTTGCTGTAACTACTATAAAGAGTATATACATATGTAATATGTAGAGTACCACTACTTCTCGTTTTTCATCTCGTACACAGTTTCGAATTCTCATTTCCTAGGAGAAAGGAAGTACAGATTTTATCGGTTTTGATACGTATTTTTACAAACTGACCATTTTATGTCTTACAATAGGGGGTTGGGCATGGGATGAGTTGAAGTTCATCCATAGCTAAGACAGTTACAAAACAAGAATCCTCCGTACCCTACAATTACATACAAGTTATATTAGTAACCCGGCAATACAAAGCGATTTCAATACTCTCATACCTCCTCAGAATTATAGACCTATTTTTTCAAAATGCAAGAAACTGTATATTATAGTGTACAATAGTAACCCTCAGCTTCAAATTACATCTAAACATTACATAAATTATAATAGATAATAATTGTTATGTATGTACGTAGACACAATAGACAACTGTCAGATCAGACTTTGTAAAATTCAAAGAAGGAAGGAAACGACCTAAATGTATAAAAGTGTGTACAAAAACCGTCACTATCATTTTTATAAAATACATCTGTGTAAACTATACACTATACACAATGTTACTATACATATATAATAGATGTAAAGTGAAACTTTCACTGTGAAAGTACTATATAATACTTTTCAGTGAATTTATGCATCATCTACATTAATTTTTTAAAGTATAGGGTTCAACAAGCAATGCAAGAGTGTGTGTACTGGATGGTCAGCATACATTACTTGGACTCTTCTTTAAATAGTTACAATGATATTTAACTAGCGGCAGGACTAATTTAAAGTTTTCCTGGTTTGTCAACATGTGGGATAATTGTACTTTAACTGTGCCTTTGCATAGCCTGACATTGCTCGTTGATTTTACTCCTATAATATTATGTGTCTACCAAAAATCAAATACCTGTGTATTTAGTTTAAAAAGAGTTTAACCATGTAATTATAATACATTTAATAGTGTTGATTGCTTCGTTTTTTGCACTTTCTTCCTGGCATTGAATTCCAAGTCCAAACAATTACGTTGTACAGCTAGTTGTGGCCCACGCGTGCTTTTTATGTCCATTATCAGCACTAAATTATATCTCTGCATAAGAAAAGTCGACATTTAGGGAAACAATAGTTAGTTATAAAAAACTTCCGTTGTCCACCTATAAGGGCCGACGCCTTTTTACCAAGTTACAACTTCATAAGCTAACTACGCATTGTCATTCGGTATGAACGTATGGCTTGTTCCCGAGTATTAATATTATGCTGAGGGTACAACATAGCTATAGGACTAAAACATTTCTTATAAAGGTATAATAATGTAATCAAAGTATCATTTTGAAAAAATACGAGGCATAAATCTTCGAGAAGTCAAAAAAGATCTATGATTATATTATCATTTACAGTTTCTTAGTTCTTAGTACAAAGCTTCCTTTTCTTCGTTCATGTTTCATGTGTAAAAGTCTAAAAGTAATGCACATTAAAATTTCTATCTTTCAAGTACAAAGTAGGCGAACAATAAATTAATTACAATTCATAATATGTAATATGTATAGATTACATATACCTATATCAATTAGTTAGTTGAATTAATCCGTAATCATCATAGTAGTAATAATATGTGTACCATTGTAATGAGGTTACGTGTTAGATATATTTTTTTTGTCACAAAGATCAAAAACGCTTCTTCCGTTTTCCTTAACTTTCAAAAAGACACCAGGATAGATCACATACACAAATACATGAACAATATAATATATTATATATATATATATATTAGTCAAAGAGAAAGTTATTACAACAGACATGTAGTGTGTTCTTTTGACCGGTCCATAAATTATGGAGAGAACGTAGTTAAATATAATATGCCTATGTACAGCTACCGGTTCGAGTCATTTTTATGTATTTGTAATATCTAGGAATCTAATATGTTAATCATTATTTAAAAAACATTAATATTTTATTGATTTTGTAATATTTTGCAGATTTGCCTAATACAAATAAATAACATCATGTTACACAAAGCCGCTATATGCGTACAAACGTATGGACATTTACAACTTTTATAACATTATAGAATACAAAATCTGTAGTAATGATAATTATTAAATATAATAGTTAACTATCCTAATGATTAACAAAAATCAACATATTCATGGTATACCCAAGATTATTTTCTTCCTGCTATACACTTCTGAATATCTCTGTAATCACTGAGGAATTTCCATGCGTAGAGTCAACAGAGAGAAAAATACAAATCTTTTTTAATGTAAAACACAAAGTAAATATTCCCAGGTATACCCATATTATTGTATTGTTTAGTACTAAAATTACAATCTAGGTAGATATGCTTAACCTATTATCATGTTGATAAAAGAGAAATTCATTCTTTTCCCGTATAACGTATAACGCATATTCGCTTTATATTTATAAAAACGTTGCTAACACGTGAAAATATATAACTAATCTTATGTTATTGAAATACATTTTTTTTCTTTTTTTCCGCTTTTTCAGCCTCCAAAATTTTTTGATTTTTTTTTTTTGATTTCCTGTTCGGTCCATTTTTCTGTAGGTAGCAGTCTTGAATTAAGATAAGTTTAGCTCACTGTGAGATGACGGCCGATGACCTTTTGCTAATCCACATGCTAAATACGGAAAAAAAATAATCAAGTTAATTGAGTTTCGGTGACTGAAGACGACTGATGGTTTTTGCACTGTGTATTCATGAGAAAGTCAAAGAAATGTAGGAAAACATACTAACCCGATTCCGGTTCCGAGAAGAAACGATAATAAATTAGAAAGGAAAAGAGTGTACAACATCTCTTTGGAGAAAATCGACTTTCCATCGTATTTAGCACGGCGAAGGCTTAGGTTCGTCTTTTTTACACTGACTTCGGATCTGGGGGGAAAATTAATGTTATGTTAATTTTATCATGTGCTTTTCAGACGTTTAACACATTTTAGTCGTTTTCTCGATTATGTATGGGTAAAATTACGAACTTACTTGGATACTCTTTGGTTTTGTACATTCCAGTAATTAATTAACCACTCATTTGATGGATTTGCTTTCTCAGCAGATTCCTAGAAAGAAAGGGCAAGAATAACATCATTACATTTTTCGTACATTGTGTTTTCAGTTATTTTTAGCGAATTCGCTGTTGATGATGAGAAATATTCAGTGGCAATTTGTAAATATTAATTACCTTATTAATAAAAATATCCTTCAGCTCCTCATCTTCATTGGCCAGCTCATTATTAGGGCTGTTTGGAGGTGATTTAGGCCTATTGAAAATAAATAAATGGAAAACCAATTAAAATGAATCTTCAATGTTCAACACGAGAAAAAGTCATCTCATTCTTTATATTACTGTTGATGCGCTTTCAACGTCAACAGGGAAAACATTTCGTGTAAACAAGTATAATTCCATGGATGTATTCTTTGAACAATGACTAGGCTACAGAAAATACATGCTATTGATTTACACACTTATGTAATGAATTGCATTGAAGCAATAACAAGATAACGGATTCATATAAGGCTAAATTTCATACATATATACACATTGTACATACAAAGCAAACGCACGTAAATAAATGACGATAATCCATTCTATCCAAATACATGAAATTTAGACTAATTACTAGTACAGCTAGAATTTTTAAGATAGTGTCAATCATTATCACAGAGAGCTAATTTTAAAGTTAAGAAAAAGGCTGACATACGATTCACAACGGCTTCCTCGGAGAGAAGAAGCCAGAGAAACACGTGCAGACGGGGGATTACTTTCTTGAGCCTCTTTCAGTAATCGCAAATACTCTTCGCCGATGTTTAGCTGCCCAGAATAAGTCACAGATATGGGGCTCCCCTGGCCAGTAACCAGTCCAGCCACTGCTACAGGAGTCACTCGTCCCGAGCCGGCTCCAATATCGACCCAAGATTCTACAAAATCAGAGGGGAAAACCAAATAGATGAGATTAGAAAAAATACACATGTACAATTTACAAACACCACACTACATACGTGGTACAAGATTAGTAATACATTGGTATTATCGTAATGTAAACAACATCTTCCTCAAAAGGTCATATATAAAGTTTTCCTTGTTTGTCATCATCATAACATAATCATGATCAGGATATTATTTTTATTAGACACCACGCTGGTGGTATAAATTCAAGATATCAAGCTGCTGTCATTCTTAATTAACAGCGTTTTCAACTAATAGCAAATACCAGCTAATAGGACTGATAAAAATGTAGATACATCCATCTAAATAATTACTTTTGTACTTTAATATCAACCATTTTCCTTCTGATGCAACTCATGACACGTACACACACCCTATTTTTGTGTGAAAGATGAAGGAGGCAGTAAGTGATCACAATTCTGCTCCAGCCTCCAATCATGAACGTCTTTGAAATTTCCTTGTATCTGGCAGTCAGGTACAACATGCAATCTTAAACCTTTGTTGTCATAACTCGGTAGCGCTGACTTAATTTTCAGTCGCTGCGGCTTTTTTGAGCTTATTGAGCTGGGCTGGGATTTTGTGAAAATGAAAGTGAAATTTTCTTACGCATACATTATACATAATCAGTTATCATCAAAAATCGCCTGGTTTAATTTTAAATAGTTCAAACGGCTCATTAATCAATTAAATTTTCAAACTGTTGATGGTACTATTGCAAAGATCAAAGAGTTAGGCCCTACATTGCTGAAAACTAATTTTTGGTGGTTTCGACTGCTAACCGTTCCAAAGGATTACCAGGAAAAATCGGATTTCTAAATCACATTCAGTAATCTTATTTGTTTTCCCACCAAAAAACTGACTATTAATTTGACAGAGCTGAATTTTCTCATGTTCTATTGAATGATAAGCACCCCTCTCCGGACTGTAAAACAGTGCATGTTAAGTACTTGAAAGTGCATGTCACAACTATCTCTAGTTTTATAGTTTTTTTTTCGTAAAAACTCGTCGATTAATGGAAGAGGAAAACCACATTAAAATGATAATGGCTGCTATGTAAAAGTCTGTCAATGCATATACAATTGTGTTTTGTTCATGTATGGCGGCGTGTTCTTTTTTCTGTGTCTTTATCTATTTATTTTTCAGTAAAAGTCGTACAGTATTTCTAATATCGTTTCTATATATTGTCTGCATACCTTCATCGTGCTGGAAATCCTCTGAAGATAACAATTTTCTGTTTGTGTATTATGTATACACTAAAATAGAAAAATATCTAACATCCCACACAGCACGCTTTTATCAAAGTCAACACCTTAATACATTACCTTGATTATCGTTTTTCCAACACAAATATCCAGTAAAACTTTGACACATATAATCGTCATTAAAAAGTATTTTTCTTGTCTTTTATAGCTTTAGAAGCCAAAAGGCTAAAATTTTAAAAACATCTACTGAAAACAATGCACACGTGCATATTGTAGGCATATGGCATATCACATCAACAAACACGATTTAGTATTCCTATAGATATACCCGTATATATTAGCACAGACTGCTGTGCAAGTTTTTATTACAGTAGCATAGTCTGTGTTAGCGTGTTTTTTTGGTATTAACACGAAAAGAAACCTATCTATACGTTCATTTTATTGCATTGAGACGAAAATTTTGAAAGTCTAAAGTGGCTTCGAAGGTGCCTCTGATAAACGTTTTACAATTTTATAACATCGTTTAATTGTTTGTCGTTGACCAGAGTGAAACTCAGGGCAATAATAATAATACACACAATAATTCATTGTTTAAATTCGACTGAACTTGAAGTTGCTCGGGAATGTTGCGTTGTTTACAGTACCAACTAATAACGTTTTAATTTCATAACGTGGAAGAATATGGAAATTCAAAACAAACGAGAAAATATTGTAAAAATGTTTCGAGCTAAATAGCTTTACAGTCGTGTACTTTAAAACTGTAGATTCTAGCCGTAGAATACGTCACATATGATAATAATATATCTAGGGCAAATGAAAATGAAGCATGAACCTCTAACTCTATAATAGTTGTAAGTTATAAATGATAATGTACCCAAGAAAATAGACAATAATAAACAAATATTTTTCATAGTTCATGGAGACACATGTCCATATCGTGTAAACTTGTGTACATTTACGCTAAGGCAGATTAACAGAAAAATTGTACTGATTAGAGATAAACGATATATACATACACACTACATACTAATCATTAACCCATGTATACATGCTCTCAAAACTAAACTATAATCTAACTATGAAATGTTTTTTAGTGTACTATTATAAAGTATGTCAAGAAAACTCTTAACCTTTGTAAAGTATAATGAAGCTAATACACCAATAATATAGTACAAGAGCAATTTTAAGATCAGTGGCAGAGATGAGTGTGATGGCATAAATATCAACAAGGAAATCACAAAAATGCATCGATCAAGTGCATAAATAATAAATAGCATCCATAACTTGCTCCAGCCTTTTGTAATATTTTGGAATGATACTTTAGTTTTCAGTGTCCACGAAACAAGATACTGTAAAGTTGTAGTTGGTGGGGCGTTTTACTTTGTTAACTGTACAAGCTGTACTTGCTGTGCGATAATAAATACCACCATATTAAGCCAACTGCAATGAACTTTAATCTGAACAGAAACCATCGTGTCTTAAATAAGGCAGGGAGAATTCTAACATTTATTCATGCATCCGGTGCATGATAGAAAAGCGTTTGTACACACTGTCACTCTCTCACTCTCTCTCCCCTTTAACTTCACTTCTTTTGACATTTCCATCCATGTATCTGCAATCTGCATTTATGTACAGTGTTTAATGTTCAGTTTGTCCAAATAAAATCCCGCCTAGTTAAAAACTACAACTATAAACATAAACCCCAATAATAAAGACTAGTTGTAAAAACACATAAACAATCATTTAAAGCTCATTTTTCAAGTTTATAAAACGAAAATGTGAAATACATAGTCCCCTATGTGTACTAAACCCTAAGCTAGCAAGGGCATTACCATTTCAAACAAGGTCTTCTCGAAACGTTTATGACTTGTCTATAAGTACAATTTACATTTCTAAAGAGAACTATTTAGGACCGAAATCGGATTCACCTAAATGTTCAAACCTACACATATTAATGCTATACATATAATAGTATTTGGACGAGGTTATAAACTAGCAAACAGCAGCAGACGAACAGCACACACACATCAAAGTCCTCAGATACAAAGTCATCTACATTTATAACATCAACTTCAAATCATTGGCAAAATGAACTCAATACATATGGTGTATACATTATACATGGGTCAATTCAAGTCACTTGTCTGAGACTACGTATCAAAACGTTGCGTCTTAAAACCGAAAGTTGTTTCAAATTCCAAACTCCAAAGTAAACAAAGTGAACTTGAACTCGTCCTTATAGTCTCTGTACTTTCAAACTTATTAACTTTACCCTAAAATCGTTTCATACATTCTCAAAAAGTTCATATGAAACAACTGACTTATTCATTATTCACACTGACTATATTAATCAAGTGGCATCACGTGTATAAGAAATGGGGGTAAAAATGGTAAATGTGGCAAGCCTATTTATAATTCTCTCATGTTTATACTGATAAAATAATAAAGAATTAATAACGTTAAGGCATCTATGTATATATGGCCATTCAGCATTGATAATTTATCATTATGGACTATGGATTACTGACTAATCAATATTGACTTTTCATTATCGCCCACATTCTGAGAATCTGCACGTAGCCGTATTCTCATGTCACAGTTGTCAGCCTGACTGGATGAAAATGAGTATTGACTAAACAACAAGTATGCAAACTGACACCAGCATGTTTTCTTTTATAAGCAAAATATTTTTACTCTTGGAATTAATATTCACAGCATAAAATACTATATAAGCACTATCATTTCCCCCTTAAGAATCAAGATAGCAACAAAAATGATTTGATGATTGTACCTACATAGCAACCATATTGTATTACCAGTGCCAGTAACCACAATATCTTGATATGTGTATTTATTTGTAAATAAGAAATCAACTATATACACATACATACACACATACAAGGTTGCTGCACATACAAAATTTGAATGAAAATCACTTACAGTAGTCAGTAAGATAAGACCATCTCTACAGAGATAACTCTCTCACATTATATTACAGGATATTTAATAGATACTCGGCCCACTATGTACGTCAGTTTTAATTTGCGAGACTTGTCACCAGAATCGGAGCGATGGGAAAAAAGAAACAAGCTAAAAAAATTTCCCTAACTAAACAAATGCGCAATATTAGGGATATATTTATGTATTTCAAATCGAAATAAAAGGAGTAAAACAGAAAGAAAACGCCAAGTTGAAGAATCATCTCATCTTTCTCATAACTTCTGCGAACCCTGCCATAATAAACTCAAGGCACATTCATGGCTAATATAAAGCTCAAACTTGAATACACATTAAAAAATTGCACATGTACTCTGTGCATGAGATGCAAGGAATTTCTTAAGCGTATGTGCCAAAACACACATTTTCTGCTCATATGCAATAATGCTGTTTATGCAAATCTTACCATACATGAAATAATAGAATCATACGTAGATGTGTGTATGCGGTGCATACTTTTGAGCACAATACATATACATAAATGCATAATGCATAATACTTGACAGTTTTGTTCAGTTCATCGGTAAAGGACAATGTCAATGTACTTTTGACTCTCTTATGGTTCTCATCTTCGCAAGCTGTTGTCCTGCATGGTAATCTCATGAGTGTGTAGTGTGTATATATTAACACGTTGTGCACGCCATGGCAAGCTATTTAAATCAGCCACTATCCACACACATGCACATCAACTCATTACCATCCTAAACATTTATTACGACAAAAAAACCAATGGATACATACTATAACATTACATCTTACTATAAGTTTATAATGTTATTGACAATCTGATGATTTTTCTTTTTCTTTTTTACGTGGACTTGGAATTCGAGTCAACTTCATAATGAATGTGAGCAATTGAACAATACACTGTGCCTTTGTTGTCATTTGCAAATTGAGTGTTGAATGGCAATACTAAATATCAAATAACATTTTATTCTAATTACAAAAATGAATGAAAATATATGAAAGGCATTTAATAAAGACAGTTAATATTTTTGCCCATTATTGAGCGGAACTGTTCCGCCATATTATCGATATTACACCATGTTTGATTTCTACAGCTTCCATTCAAAGCTTAGGGAAATGAGGTGAGGACCAGCAAAACATTATAATTTATAATGCATTATAAGACAATTAGATTTGGGATGCGTGACTAGGTTTTGTTATTGACACTTAAATTTTTTATGTACTGTGATCACAAATAATTTTTTGACTACGCACCAATACAACTACCTGACTGTAGTTATACAGAGTGTATATGTATACAGTATACACCGTAAACACTACACACGTACTCCATGTCTCTCTCTCTATTTTCTATTTCTCTTGCTAATGACATTTGACGTTTGAATAGAAATGAAAAAGTAATGAAATGTATCAATTTATAAATATACCTAACAATGCGTGCCTCTGACATAATCTGGAGGAAAATGAAGGATGGGAGAAATTAGAAAACAAAACGCCGCGATTTCAACAAATATTGACGTTTTATTAATTTTTGATCGGCAGACGGGTCAAAACTGTTGAAATGTTTTGTGCCATTTGTGCTCCATTGCGTCTTTTTTGTCCATCAATTTTATTGTACAAATAACAATAAAATTGTAAATTTGTACATAAATTGACAAAGTTTGTAACGACCTTCATTCTAAATAGTCTATCAACTATCAACTTTGTCGGCAGGTATATCGTATATCACAAAACTGCCTGTAAAACCCATCTACGTACTTTACATTAATGCGATTAGGTTTAAACTTTCATCATTATTACAAGAGCTACATTATGATGATGGTGCTGGTAAAAACGTCAGGCCGAATACGTAATTTTTTCAGCGTGTGATAATTAAATACGAAATACCTAATATACGACTTACTCATTCTATTTACAATTTACGTTCCGATCGTACGATGAACGCTGTTATGACAAGAGCACAACAAAAATACACAAATCGTAATAGCTGTAATATTATGATATAATTATATTATATATCTATACACGAACACCCAATACATTATTTTAAGGTATTATATATATATTATGTATGGTACATTGCAAATGTAAATAATCCGTATATGTAATGTTGTAAACAACAACAAAAACATAGGATGAACCGCGATAGAATATTATATACACACATCTATAGATATAGGTAAGTAGCACCGATGACTCGTTCATGCAATTTGCGTCTCAAACTCAGCCTCAAACCTGAATACTGCTGAGTGAACACTTGTGCATGTATATTTGCAAGTTTTAGCATGAAATCCTATCCTATCCTACTCCCATGATGTATACATATTTTTACTATGTTGTTTACTATGGTGCGAATTCCGTCGTGCTGAAAAACTGATCATGGCTATACAGTCATTTTACATTATTATATTACCTATCCATCTTTACATAAGGATACTTTGTATATTACACTAATGCTATTACTTTTCAGTCCACTCCTACCTTTACTCGCTCTTTTTTTAGCGGATCTCATATTAGCAATTCAAGGTTGGTTACATTCACCCTCTGTCCAACAATCCACTGAACTCCCTGAAAAATCTTGCTGGTACATACATATACCTATAATTGTTTTCCTTTTTCCCTTTTCAAACATAGCTACAAATATATATTATAAACCTACACTCATATTGGGTACGACTGTGTGTACAAAACAATGACGCCTAAAGACGATGAACAATTTACACATGTACTTTTTTTAACGACAATAATTATTTTCTGGGCTTGTTGCATATATTATACATAAGTCGAAGTTGAGACGAACGGGAGAAGAAAGAAATGGCAATATGTATAAATAAAGAATGTGTGTAATTCCTACAAAAACTTTTTACTACGTAGTAAGAAGTAAGAAGTTTTTGAGTACAAGTGTGGAAAAGCTGTTTGAACATCAACTTATTATGTACAGAATATTGGATGGGCAAGTACAAGTAATGTGACCAGTACATATTCATAAATATTCTGATCATCATCGGCTCCAATCATAATCGTTTACAATCAGCTTTAACTATGAGAAACTAAATTTGATGATTGCATCATGGAATTGAGGAAAATCGTAGTTATAGTTAAAATGGACTAACTTGAACATTATTAACATAGTACTCACAACAAGTTACTCAATGATACTCAACGCTCAATACTCAAGTCAGTTCAAGTCAAGTTGATCCGACATATAAGTGTATATGGTGAATTCCAAACAGATTGTTCGACGCATAAAGCTCAAGTTTAAACTCGATTTGTATAATGTATGACTTAATAAACTCCTAATCAATGTTGACTTAAATAGAAAAGGAATTCACATAATTTATGTTCCATGGATCTGCAAATAGATTTTAGTTTTTGAAATATATTATACACAACGTAAATAAGTAAGTACGTCTTATCTTATATACGTTGGTATGTATTGTACGTAGTATGTACGATACACGTCCTTCACCTTTGAAACTAAAAATATTGAAAGTATGCATAAGTATGTCTACACATATGTACTAAAATAGGGTATGAAAACGTTGTTACACTTCAAAACTGTACTTTTTGTTTACAAACTCTCTAATATGTATGTGTAACAGCAGCACAACAACAGCAACATTGACACTTGGGTATAGTAACAGACCATTTGTATACTACTAATCCTAAGTACTGTGTACTGCATTGTTGTCAACTTTAAAAAATAGGACGATACATTGTTACACCTTGATATTTTTGGATGTTATGTAAAAATGTCATTTTGTATTTTTTAATTATTTCTTACCCGATAAACTGTCATCTCCAATTGAGCGAGGAGTTGTCGTCATGATGAAAACTAATCGTGATATCCAGCCAACTTGTTTAAACTGACAACTGTATTATATGACTTAAAATTACTGGCAATTTACTGGTACAAATAGGTAAGAATTTTATCTTCTTTGTCTTTTTCGTCGTCGTTATGTCTTCCTTTTTGCACTACGAAAGAAAAACTTCAGGTGACAACTTGCAAAAACTTGTCAATTCGTGAAATTCTAATACTTGTTTGGCATTGGCAATACAAAATTAAAAACTACGTCGTTTTGTTTCTCCGTACAATGTGATGATAGTGACACTAGTTGAATATATAAATATAATATATATGTAGGTATTGTAAAGGCCCAATTCTGTTTCAAAATTGCTATTTTGGCAATTGAGTACAGATAGTAGAAAATTGCTATGAAAATAAAATCTTTTCTTCTCTCCTTTCCTTTCTTTCTCTCTGCCTCAAGTCTTGAGGATTACAGGTGGCTTTGAAAAAAAGTACAAATTTGTAAACACAAGGAGGATAAATAAAATATTATGATAATTGTAACAGCAGCAACAGAACTTCTCGTTTCCTGTGTTGAACTGTCACACAGAGAACATAAAATTGTACAGTGTGTAGGATCCACACAAGTTGGTTTGTGTTGTAAAACAAACATCAAAATTATTATTCCCTTCCCCCTTCAGCTGTTTTTCCTCTTACATATTATTCGTGATCGAGGGAGTTTGTTGTGGTATGACGTAGTACAAGTATGATGCGCACTATTGTCAAAATGGGTGAGAGCTGTGCAAAAAGCCCACATCTATCGACTCTCGAGCAACTGACAAGGCGCCACGGCGCACCGAGCAACTGAACAACTTTTCAAATAAAATTCTCCCTTGCTTCTCTCCAGTTTTGACTGTGCAAATTTCAAAAATGTCCAAGATATATTCCTTAACTTTGAAACGTCTAGGAAAACAATTCCTTTGCAGGCCATGTCAACTTTGGCGTGTTTCCTGGGGAAATTTAACGGCCTTAAACAGAAAAACAGACAAGAAGACTCCAATGTGTGACAATAGGATTAAGATAGCTCAGTGGGAAATTGTGGGGACTCTCATTCACAAACTTTTCCATTTGTCCACCTCTCGCCCGCCCAAATGCCCAAAGCTCATGCCGTGTATAAGGACAATGTATGTGTGTGTATGTGTGTGTATGTGTATGTGTATAAAACACAGCCATACAGGATACAGAGTACTTGAATACCTACTATGTACAAATGTGTGTATGCGCGTAGTTAGTAAAAATTTGTTCCTTTTTATTATCCATTTAAATTCTGAATCATAACTAAGTGTCATTACAAATCATGCTCACGAACTCATGGGAAAATTGTGGATAAGCGATTATTTCTGCTTTCCAAATTTTGCCCTTTTTTAGATTTTCTCAAAAACTTGGATGAAATGATCGTCAATTTTACATTTAATGTGTATCACATTAACCCCTCGTGAAATTCTTCCTTCTTTAGTATGAACCTATATGCAGCGCAGAGGCAAATATTAGTACTATTCCCTTATACTAAGATATTACATTTATGTTATGGTGATGGGCACATACACATGCAAAAGAAGCCAGGAGCAGAGTAAGAGAGAGAGAGACAGCTAACTAGTTATGTTATGAATTACAAACATACACACAGCTTTGAATTTGGATATCAAAAGAAATAACATTATTTCAAACTTGCATACCATCTAGTTAAAATATATATTGGCATATAAAAAACCACGATACTCTCTCAACATTGATGAGCACTGTATATTGTAGATATACATGCAAAAAAATCAACATTTTATTGTACATGGATAGATGTATGGATGAATAGCATATCAAAACCAAAAAGAGAGAAAGATAAATACAAGGTATATTATAATATAATATAATATATAGCATAACAGTAAGTAATTGTAATCCATATACATGGAAAAATAGGATTGCCAAGTTATGTTGCATTACAACTTGTAATACTACGCTCGTCGTAGTAAGTAAATAAGTAAGCACTGCTACAACTAACTCTATATTATACTTTGTTATAATCATAATAGTAGAAATCATAATACCTGAGAGGAGCTAGTTGGATGATTCCACGCTAGAGTTTTCAAAGATTTCTATGGCTTTATCGTGTGTGTGTGTGTGTGCATGTGTACGAGCTACGAGCATGGCCTTACATATTATGTGTATCTAAAAGTACGAATACAAATGGAGATGCATGCTGTTCATACATATACATACATACATATGCAAGCTTTGAAAAGGGCCCAGTAGTAGCAATATCTAAGAGCCATCCTATACCACAGATACATAGAAAAACACTAGGATTTTGGGGAAAGGTGGTCGTCGTGCTCTTCTATATATTTATTTTCAAAGAAGGAGAGGAAAGGTTTGCTTTAAAAACTTTGAGAAAAATCCATCAAAATCAAAAATTCAAATCTACAATACTCAATAAGATATTTGCAACGATATTACATGTTTCAATATTGTTCGGTCGTCAGTCTTTAGTCTTTAACATCGTCTTTTATACACTCGGCTGTGTGTATTGTGGAGTATTAGAGAACCCATCTATCTATACACATTACACATACAACATACACTCTTTACTCTTTATCAATCTATTATCTGGTTCTGGTAGCAGCCACGACATTTTGAAACGAGGAACATTACACACATCACGTACATACATATTATTACATATTCTATCTCCTCGTCCTCCTCTTCTTCTTCGTCTTAGTCGCCGTCTTTGCATTATATTCAATCGTATTGTAAATCCCGTTTGGATATCAAATTGATTTTTGTCATCATCACTTTGATTCCATAAGCTTGTGCACTCCACACTGTACTTTCTACGGTACTCTAATCCAATTCATCCTTTGAAAAACCAAAGTTTACACGGATTTGGGGAGAAGCGAAAATTACAAGTACAAAAATACAAAAAAAAACATACAAATAAATTTTAAACGTGACCCGGAGTTCTTAAAAACCGACAAAATTCTTCGCCACAATCAGAGGTAAGAAAAAATCATTCCGCTGACAATAAATACATATATATTTTTACCATTCTCAATTAATTTTATTACATAATAAGTTGTAACTTTAAACTCCACGCAATGTGTTCTGTATATGTAAATACCTATAAATGCTATAATATGTTCAACACATTGTGTATTGTGTATGTGTGTGTGTGTGCGAGTGTGTACGTATTTTTATAAATATATGGATTTTAAACTTTGTTGGGATTGTATTGAATATATAATATTGTGGAATCTTATGATTACAATTACGAGATGAGTTGGGATTAAACTATATATGTAAGTAGAAGCTGCTGGACTGATATCTCGATTATTATCTTAGCAATATTGTTTACAGCGTATACATAGTGTAAACGTTGGAGATATTTGGAAATGTGAGAAGTGAGAACATCAGGAAATAAACAAGATTTAAGTGTGTAGTTAGACATTTTTATTAGTTGTTAGTGTAAATAGATTGTAGATACATATGTATACAAGTATACATAATGTGTGTGCTTAGTCAATAGAAATATAATATAATGTGGCATAATGTAGTCGATGGCCATTATCATTTTATCGTATTTGAATGCTCCATTATGCATTATTCCATTCTTTCTTTCTTTCTCTTCCAATGAACCTGGTATTGGTGACACTACCATGAGCCAGGAACAAACGAGGCAAGCTACAAAATACATAAATAAATAAATAAATGTCGATAGTATTTAGATAATAGATATAGTAGTCAAGATACACAAGGAGATGATGATGAAAATAGAAGATAATAAACTTTTGTTTTTCACCCCGACAGGATGAGCCAATCACCAGAGAAAAAAATATATATAATTTTCATTGTATTCTTTGTGTTTCTTCATTATCAATCGTAATTAACCAGTACGGATATTATTCGCTTGATATTAGTAAATACAAATTGCTAATACTACAATTATTCCACCACGGAATAAACGGATGTATTTATTAGGTATAGGATGAATACATGATATTATTGTAGGAAAATGATAAAAGGAAAGGCTTTCCATATCCATCGGTCATTAGTCGCTGCATTTTTTCACTTGAAATGTAGTGAGATAGGCATACAAACAAACGCAAAAACTTTCCAAAATGATGATAAATGATAGTGAAAAAAATAATACGTCAAGTCAGCTAAAATTAAAACAAAAGGGTTTGTTGAAATTATGCAGTTTTTCGATGAGCCTTGATAAAGAGTTCAAATCGTCCAATGTTATTGAGATTTCAACAAGAGAACATACATACTAAGAAAAATACAATTACTTTACATTTTACATTCTCTTTTCTGTTTTATTAGTGTATGTACCTATGTCCATGTGTGTGTGTGTGTGTATGATGCGCGCACGTGTCTGGTGAAAAACCTTTAAAAACGTACATACATACATGAAAATATCTGTAGTATTTACACTGCAACAGTATGCACATGATGGTAAGCACGTTTACATGTCGACGTCACCATCGTCTCTGTCGTAATTTAATAAAAAGAAGGGGCAAGTCAGTTTACTAAAGATGACTATGGCCATATAATGTTGTACATGCATACGTATTCTTCATATTATGGTCATACGTCGTGTCGGGAATGAGTATTAAACTGTATAGATGTTAAATTGTGTGTGGATATAGCCGTACTATACATGAGACTATCAAGTAGTATGTACGTATGAAAATATCAATTTACAATTCAAACACACACACACACACAGGTTATTGGCATCAAGTATCAAAGGGCTTTAAGGATATACCACAATCAGCAATATTACATTATTGCTCATATACTGCCTCACTTCTTGTATATAAGTAATAATAAATAACAACAATAACAATAATAACTTGCCTAAACTGTAAGCCGGCTGTTTATTGCTTTAGTCAGCAGAAAAGTTAGTCTTAATTTATTTTATGTATAGAACTGCCTTGGATAAGGTGTGCAAAAAATGTTGTAAATTAATTACTGTTTATACATTTTGGAAAGCTGTATAAAGATTTTATAAAATTTTCAGGATTATACCCCAAGTTTTGAGGTGCGCACTGAAAAATAGTAGACAATGCTTTAGTAGTAAGTAACTGATGTTTCATTGGCAGGCGGATAATAGTAGCGAGATTTACATTCGTTACTGGAGAAATTAAGATATCAAAATACCTACATCAAACACCAAGTTGAAAATGACCAAATCAATACAAAATAAGATTTTTAGGGACTTCTGTGTCACTTTAGGGAAACGAATTTTTAATTTCTTTACATGCCACTGAGCATCAGTTACAATTCAACGTTCTGATTCGATATTCGATTGCAAATTGAAACCATTTTTTAAAGAAAAAGAGGCACATTTGAAATTCAAATTTTTAATGTGAAATGCGAAGCGAATGACCTCGCTTTTATTTCCAACTTTTCTACTAATCTAACAAAATACAATAAAATATGGCAACTTTCAACTCTGTTTACTTGAATCCAGTGACATTATTCACACAAAAATACAGTAGAATAGGTGTATTATAGAGTTAGTGCTGTCAATTTAGGGGGTTTTAACTGTTAAAGTTGATGATTTAAGTCCACTAGTCACTTTAGTAGATGCCGGCATAGTCTGTAAACCACCTTTAGTTTTAAACGACACTCAAAGTACATCAGATAAGTAAGTTAGGCAATCGTTCGGTTTATTGCACTGTGCACCTATAAATCATTGCAGCATCATGTGCACTAGTCAGTAGTAGTAGTCATGAAAATTTCCAGTGATACATGACATTTAGCTTTCTCTGCATTTCGCAATTTTATCGCTACTTTCCCTTACACACCAGTCGAGCCCCTGTCATTTCACTCGACTTTCTCCAACCAATAGATTCATTCTACAAAAATAAAAGCCAAAAATACAACACACATCACATCAATGATAGCCTTCAAAACTTCTTCTACAACAACAACAATAATAATATCAACAATCTATCCGATTTGGAATCGATCAAAAACCAAACCAAATCATGATAATTAAAAGAAGGTTCATCTCTACAAACTTTTTAAAAGTGTATCGGTGCACAAATTTGTAGATAATATGTGACAGCCCTAATATAGCATTTATGCTTTTAAATAAATTATATTATGCTTTTGTATGGGCGTGAATGAATGTGAAAGTTTAATATATATACTTAACCGTACTTTATCACTGGAACTTGTTCAACAATTAAAATGTGCAGACTCGATTTTGTTTTGTACAGAATGAAATTGCCCCTAGACTCCGACTCCGTCGGCCAAGGAGATGGCCCCTCGGATACGGAAAACGGAGGAGGAGGAGGTGGTGGGGGCGGGGGTGTCGAAGTCCAGGCAAATGGTCCAGCAGCCACAAACGGTTCGGGTGCAGCAGCAGAACCCGACTTTTCAGAGTATTTATGGATGGAACATGAAGAAGAATTCGATGAACAGGTATGAACATTATTGCTATATATTTATATTGGGCATGATTATGGATTATCTAATAGTACATTAGTTTGGTTTTTGTGTAAAGAAACTTCTCATAATATTGATGATGTATTCAATTCAGGTGATGCGTGAACTAGAGGACGAAGAGATGCTCCATTATTACTATGACCTGTACGAAGCATCCGTGGCGGAAGAAGAAGCAGCCAAAAGAAATACTAGTACTAGTGGCAGTAGTAGTGGTAATAATTATGCTAATAGTCATCACCATAATTCAAGTTCGCATCATCGACAAGAAGCACCATCGAATGGTTGTCGCATTCCTGGTCCTCCTCAGTCGAATTACAGAGGTTCTGGACCTCCCCGACAACACTATCAACGTCCTCCAGGAGGAGATTCTAACATAGAAGAATTAACCGGTAGACTAGATCGCGTATCTTTCAGTGCTAGCCGATTGAATCCAAAGTAAGGCATATCTCATTTACTTTCAAGAAACAGTGACAAACATTTTAAAGGGAATTGATTAAAAAGAAAGTTCGTTCTATAAAAAAACCTAACTGAGTTCCTTTGCAATCTTTTTACAGTGCTGCAGAGTTCGTACCAACCAGTTCTCAACCTCCTTCAGTTCGAGCGCAAGATAAAAATGAACCTTCTAATCCAACTAATGGAGATACTCAGCTATCATAGAAATCTGGAACCTATAACATATTAAATTATATATATTCAAAAATATATATATATAAAAAGTAATAATATTAAGTAATACATAAAATAATATAAATATAATAACTTGTTGTGTGTGAACATGAAGTTTGAATTCTCATTGAAGTTGTAGAAAGAAAGGGCTTCTTGTATTAAATGTATCTTATATATTAAAAATTTATTATTATTATTAAAACGAGCGTTTACATGCTGCACAAAAATAATATTCTTTGTTTTTTTTCGATAAATAATGATATTGTAGTGTTTTCTTTATTATTTATTTTGTTATGCTATATAGTACTTCATTCCAATTGTTATTACTTATTACTGTATTCTCTTCAGTTTTTCCAGTTTTTAACCGAAACAGTTTTCACAAGTCCTTTTCCAAATTAACGTGTTCTTTCAAGAACAAAATCAGGTTATAAAGGTATCTAACATTATTGAATGATTCATAATGGTTGTTGATTATCTTGATTGGATTAATTACAGCTTATTTACAGTGTAACAAAGAACCCGAACACCCGAATGCTATAATATTATAATGACTTTCTTTAACAAAAAAAGCAGGAATATTCGTAAAAGTGCAATAATTTGAAACGAGAAAATATCGCGTATTATTCACACTGTGAACGTAATACACTTACTAACTAGTATGTATACGCATTAATTAAACGCCAAAAAAATGTTTTCGATTATATTACATTGTAAATTTTAAACCAAAAAAAGGACACCGAGTTCTAGTAAAACAAGAAATTTAGTAGAATGTAGGATAATATTATAATCTCATGAAAATACTTTTTAAAACACACATACACACATCACAACACAGCAGTATCTGAAAATCATTTAATATTGTTTGGTTTAAATATTTAGATTTTAGATGTACACTAAACAAAAAAAGTACCACAATATTATAATATATTGTTATATTTTATATTATCATGTGAATCATAGTTATCACTCTATTATAATCATAATTAACATCATGTATACTAATAATTCTCTCCCTTTAATCATTATGTTATAATAATATCCTTTCTTTTAACGTCCATGAACAGCAGTAACTGTCGACGTCGACAGTTTCTTCTTGGACGATAGTACAGCATGTTGGATTAAGAGCAACACCCACTACTATTACTAACAATAAAAGTAATATTGTTTCAATAGTGCTTTACACTTTTATAGTCTTTATTTTGTAGTTTTGTTTTTTTTGCATAATATATCTTTGATTGCTTAACTTCAATCACCTTAATATTGATAATTGTGCAGGAAAGTCAGCAGAATCACAATAATAACTTTGTTGTTATTAAAATTCTACAATGGATTACGGAATATTATAAAAGCACATTTTATTTTCATTTTTTGCATCACCATCGTATTCTACCTTATACATTCATTGACAGACATAAAGTTTGGCGCTTTTATCAAGAAGAAAAACGTTTGCTCATTAGTAAAATATGCTCTGGCTGACATAAAATCGGAGATAGTAGATAATCTTTAGTATTTTAATTCATATAGGATTGAATTTCCAAGACGAATAAACACTAATATTATAGACTTATATATCCATATTATATTGTTGTTCAACTCAAGAAATTCAATTCTCATAAAATTAAAATATCATCTCTGTATGAGAGTTCAAATGTGGTAATATCATTGCATTATGATACCAACAATATTCCCAGCAAAAGTCGACATGACTAAAGTTTTAGCCTAAAACATCTTTCTACTTCATCATTTTTAAAAAAACATCATTGCATTATTACAGAAGATTTCATCATTTCACTGTACTCTCACAGGTGAACATAAGCGTGTACTTAGAGTAAATATGTATACTAGAATTCTATTAATGGAAAATCATATCAGTAAAGAAAGAGTTAAGAATTGACTTGTTTTTAGTTTTTTCTCATGAATCCTGTTAATGGCGGAGGCCCGATATTTTGCTGCTGAAAAGGTTCCGAGTTTTGAGGTGGTGTTGGAGTAACCGAATGAGGTATAGTGGGTGGGGAAGCACTACTTGTGTTTGGAATAAAAGTATTCAAATTGGGTTTCAAAACGGGATGATTTAAACTCGTTGGATGTCTATAATAAGGTCGTATAGCAGGTTGAACAAAGGATGGAATTGCCGCAGAAGTAGGCGGAGGTGGTGCAAAAGGGCTGATGTTGTACTGACTGCTGTATGGATTACTTGTTGTACCGGTTGTTACACTTGCCATTGGCGGTGATGGAAACATAGAAGTAGATTCTGATGTTGGAGAATAGAAGGATGGAGTACTTGTATACTGTGAAAATCCTTGTTGTTGTTGTTGTTGAAAATCTGATGTAGAGGTAGACTGTTCACTAACAGGGCTTGTGACGTGCTGACCCGTAGGACCAGTAGATACTAACGGATGATTATCTACAAAAACTCCGATTGTTTGATACATTTCCCGCATAAGCAGTAACATTGTGTCTTCGGATTCCCAATAGCACACGTGACTGCTCAAGGCAAAGAGGTATCTAGAGGAAAGTACGATTCGATTTTTCATTATTTATTTCTGTAAATTTCCATACATACTTTACATTAAATGTAATAATATTAAAACCAAGGGTCTTTTGTATCCCTTGTTATAAAAACTTACTCATTAAATGACTCTAGCGGAGCTTCCTATAACGCAAGAAAAAAAACTCATTACAACCACAAACCAAAGGCTTTCTGGATAATAAATAATGAAAACATTATAGAGATCCTATTACCTGCAGGACATAGTCAAGTCTTCGACCACCATTCAATTTCCCGATGGTTATTTGTTCTTCATTTGGGGCATGCGTTTCATTGATGTGTTGATCGTCTACTGATTTTGACAATTCACCCTCAAGAGCACGATCAATCTCTTGTTCTAATTTAAGGTCATCATTTTTAGCAAAACTAGTTAAGTTATAAAAAGTTTTCCACGTATTTTTAAAGGTATCAATCATTGTAGCTTTCAGGTCAGTTCCCATTCTAAACATGGCATCTTTTATTTCTAAAATTTAAAAAAACATATCGCATTAAAATTAAATGACTGTCAAAATATTTTTAAAAGAAAAACAATAATAATTATGTAAAGTGGTTTTAGCTTGTTGGTTACCTAAATGGAATCGCTTCCTTCCTTTATGGTGTGCTAATTATCAAACAAAATTTAAAAGTTAATTCAACGCTAGCATCAACTTGAAAAATACGCAAAAGTTTTAAATGTATATGTCTCTTACGAATAACAACTGGAGGATGCGGAAAGGTCGGGTCAATTAAAGTCTCCATTCGATAAGCCACGGGGTCATACCTTGAAATTCATTTACATCAAATTTATTTATAGTTTTCAATTTTTCATAAAACCCTTTTCATAGTTAAATTTAACAGAAATCAGAAAAATCGTAATAGTAATAATTATTATAGTTATAGTTTGAATCCATATTTATTTTAGACTTGAGACTTACGGATGGAAAATATTGAAGAATGATTGGCAAGTAGGGAAGTGAAAATCATCGCCTAGCTGGTCAATTCCTCTACAATACATAATTTTTTTGATTATTAAACTTGCTTAAATAATAACCATATTATGATCAATTATTACTATCCAAATTTATTACTAACTACAAGATTACTAACAATATATTTTTCAATTACCTCACTGAAATGAATACCGCCGTCGGGCTTCCCATTGCAAAAAAGCAAGTTGGGTGAAAATTGAAGGTTGGATAAACAATACTAGGTTGACCGGTTCCAGCGTGGCCAATAGTAAATGATTTTAAAACATCCTTTGTCACGCCATCGCCAGCCTGATCTGCTGACTGAAATGTAAAAAACATATAACTCATTATTTAGTACTACCAACAAAATAGTAGTACAATAAAATAAATTAACCTTACCTGAAGTTTACAAACGATTTAAAATATATATTGCGATACAAAATGTAAAATGTTAATTCATAACTTATTTAGTTACCTCATTTTGTGAAGATTCCTGAGAGTTTATGGGACCATCAGATTTAGCTAACGCTGTTAAATTTACAGGCTGATGTTGCAACAAATCAAATAAAATGAGAGATCCCAAGGAATGGCCACATAATGAAACTGAACCGTCATAATGGAGATTTCTCTAAAAAAAAGAAATAAATATAATAGATAAATGTATTATGCATTTGATAAATTACATGTAGTTAATACCACAAACGCAGAAATTATGTGCTTATTTAATCAAAGGTTGATAGTTGATAATACTGTACTGATAATTACCTTCATAAATAAGTCATACATTCGATTAATTTCATTTCCAACAGTATCTACTATTCTCTGGCAGTAGACTGGACTTGTATAAAAAAGAATATCTAACAATGTGTCATTAGTAAAATGTCTTAGTTTTGGTATAGAATGAAGTGTGATTGGCTTAAGCTTGCGATCCACGCCACAGTCACCATGTAAAACTGTATGCCAGCTAACAGGTAAAAATTCGATTCTTCCAACCAATCCTTTTTCAAACGCTGTATTAAAATGAGTATGTAGTAGCTGTGCAGACAGGCTTCTGAAGTCATCCACTATATTCACAAAAACCCAAATTTGAAATGAAAATTAGCATAATTGAACAACTTGGATCAACCACACAATTATTTTGTAGTTTTTTAAATCAAAAGTAAAAGGTATTTACCGGCTTCGACAATAGATCGAAATTTAAAATCACAAATAGCACCAATTCCGTGTACTATGAATACTAAATGATCGATTTGAGTTGATTCTCCATCTTCAATTAAAAAGGATTTATCTACTCCACGTTTAACAACCCGAGGTCTTAGTTGATTTTCCTAATAAAACAATTAAAATTGTACACATCATGTCAAAATTTGCATATTATGACCAAATTTAATCACAAAAGCATAAAAATCATCGAATGAAACATCATGTTGATATAAGTGACGTACAGGTAAATTTCCCCATTCATCTGGCGATGCGGCTTGGCAAAAATGGACGACAATCTTTCGGGAAAAAAGTCAGAGTCTTTTTTAAAATTAGAATTGTTTTGATTATTGAATATATAACGCTCATTTTGATGATATACACGATCCCCTTATTATAAATTTCTTACATTTGCATTGTGTAAGATGATTGCTTCTCCGCTTCCCAGTTCAACCCGCCTTTGCCAAACTCCAGTGTTTATGGCGGCTTTGAATTCATCCTGGAGAAAGTATCATTTAAATATTTAGAAATAAATCTCTTTGTACCTTTATCTAACATAAAAAATAACCTTATTATGCATGAAAATCCGAACCTCAATTTGTTGAGCAAAATCTTCTTCATATGGAATGAATCTATTATCTAATGGTCCTTTATAAAACCAACTTGCTCGACGAACCTCCGAAGGAGCTTCTTCCCAAAACCTAATATAATTAAATTGACAATGTAAAATATAAGTTAAATGTGAGGTGTTCTCTGCAGGTCATGCTTAAAATTTCATCCTATAAAATTAAATGCTAAAATTTAGGGGCAGAATCAATAAAAGAGATTAAGTAATAATGCAGAAAACCTACACAGGAGTTCGAAGTCTAGTGTGAACATCAGTGTCATATCGTCCCCCGTCAGTAGGTACTGCGGTTTTAGAGCCACTGGTGAAGGCTTCTTCTAAAGCCACGGAATCCAAAAACGAAAACGGTTTCCAAATCCCTTTTCCTTCAACTTCTTTATGGTAGAACCAATGGTACTGAACAGGGCTGTATTGTACAGGGTTGGGTGTTGGGATTGCAGTTTTTACTGGTGGTGGTTCCCCAAATACATATCCAGTTCCAGCATATTCTTGTTGGGGATAACTCGGCGATATTGGAGTACTAATTATTAGCAAAAAAAAGTTAAAAGTTAGTTCAAAACTAGCATTGATTTGAAAAATATGCACAAGTTTTGTATGCATAATGTATATAATATGTCTCTTACGAATTCGAAGGACCTCCAACAAGGGGTGCCAGCGCTGCTGCTGCGGAGGATGAAGGAGGGAGTTGAGAATTCACATTTCCCATAGTTGCCATTGGAATTTGTGGTGTTGGAGCATTTGCTACGTTTAAACCTGGATACTGAGCATATTGAAGGCGCTTTGTAGCACCAATCCTGTATTTGTTAGACAAACCTGTAGTAGCAGATAAAAAGAAAAATAGAATATATTATTATAGTTATATTATTCAACACATATTTATGTCATATGCATTTAAACAAAAAACAGAGACTACTGCCTTAGGCAATCATTTAGTGGTTTATTACTATACGTAAAACACCCATTTAAACTCCTAAGTGTTCGCTATCAACCCAGTTTTATAGCATACATAATACGTAATATATTATGAGATGAAAGAAAGTGAGCAATGAAATCTGACGTGAGAAAATACAGTCATCGAGAAATAAGCAGAAGAAATAAAAATTATAAATACATATAAAGTCCTACTATGTCATGCTATATCATCGTTAATTTAAGACAGGGAGCTAAGAATATAAAAAAATGTACAAAGCCCTTTGGCAAAAGTTATGAAGCATGCATCAATATGCATGATGAAATGTGTATACTTTTTTTCAACCACATATTGCATTTCCTATTGATATTTACAAAGCTTTACGTTTTACGTTCTCTGGAAACACGTTCATACGAAGAAGAAAAACTAAATATTTGGTATTTAATAGTTGAACTAATTGATTTTTAATAAATAAATCTACTTTTAAGTACGTCGGGGAAAACAATAGAAACAATCAAAAGGTAACGACAAGTTTATAATGTATATCATGAGGCAGATGTTACATACCTTGAATACACAACTTACAAATAGTAAATACAATAGTTAAACACATAAAAACAAATTTTTTTAAACTGTTCTGTAACGTCAATAACGATAAGTTTTTTTTACAATCTTATGTTTTGCCAGGATATAATAGTACAACTGATGTACTGATATATATACGTACACAACTCACAAGGCTCACGTTAATTGCAAAGAGCGGCTTTTACTGAAAATGTTGTCGAAGTGAAATTTTGAGATGCGTGTACTTACTGAAACAACGACACAAATACTTTTTGCACAAACACACACGTGTGTATAAATATATCTACAATCTACATGTTTTTAAAGTTCGAAGGAAAGGAAAACAACAACATGAATATAGACATAACATGCACTACACTATGTATAATGAGAAGCTTGTAATAGATATTATGTTCTACATAAAGTTCTTTTTTTATAAGTGTATATATATATATTTTTAACCCGTGCGCATATTACGAGATATAAATACTAGTGCTATATATGTAAATATGTAAGAGTTCAACAGCTCTACTATTTATACATATAATCACTATATTATATGTACACACGAATGGATGTGACATTTGGCTTCGATGTTTGATTCTTGATCTACATAATATTATATTAATAATTTTTCATTCAATATTAATTCATTTGGCAAACTGGAGTTACTCGCCGTAACATGTAAAGATATACTTGTGCGATACAAACGTAAAAAATTTGCAAACGTTTCAACATGTATGATATGATGGTATCTATGGAATGAAATTATAATAAAAATAGCACACACCTTGAGTCTGCAAATTTCCTGTTGAACCAGCTCCAACATCCTGAGCCTGTGTTGATGACGGCGCATTGACGGAATTAGAAAAGGTCGCAGTTGTAGCCGACGACGTAGTTGTCGTAGTATTTGTTGTTACAGTATCAGCAACAGAGGATGAAGTAGGCGAAAAAAGAGTAGGAATTGGCGACGGAGAGTTAGAAATAGATGAACCAGTTGGAGTAAAAGATGATGATACAGACGAGGGAGAAAAAATTGAAGGTGAAGGATGGGACACTAAATTTTCAGTTGATCCAATACTAGTACTCGTTGAAATAGCGGATGTAGTGACTGCTGCGGGATCTGGAGTTCCTCCTGACGATGGTGGATTAAAAACATTAAATGTGTTTGTTGTCGTTGTAAGTGAGGGAGGAGCCTGTGCTGAAGATGAAGGTGGCAATATTGTTGGTAGACTAGAAGATTCAGAGGTTAAATTAAACGCTGCAGAAACTGCTAGTGGTGGTTTGGATTGAAAATTTGATAGCAGAGATGCCGAAGAACTACTGGTAAACGGGTCGTTGGTCAGTGATTGCTGAGCTGATGATGAAGAGCCGACAGGAAATAACGATACGCTTGCGGGTATAATACTTTCAGCTCCTAAAGGTACTGATGTTAATGTAGCTCCTACTGTTGTTGATACTTCTGGTGGTGGTGGCAGTGGTGATAGCTGTGGCCTAGTAGAAGAGACTGACGCAGTAGGAGGAACCAAAGAAAGTGGTAAGATCGAAGCTAATGGATCATTGTTCTCTTCTGCCCCTGCAGGCTTATTGAAATATGGGATAAAAGTTGAATCACGAACAACTGTTGTTGGTTCTTTGGATCTTAAATTGTCAAAAAAAGACAGACTTTGAAGATTTGAAGTTACTTCGGACGTTGTTGTTGTTGCGGAAGTAGGCACAAAAAAAGGCTTTATAGTTTCAGTTCCACCATCATCATTAAGGTCAATTTCCGCAGTTGCTTCTGTATATACATAAAATCAAAGAACAAGAAAAATTTTTTTACATAAATACACGTTATCTTTATTTCTATTAGTTATTCATGTTAAAAATGAATTTCATTTTATTATTCAGCGGTATTTTAGCGTTTCATATCATTGTTATTTTAACACCAAATAATGGGGGTTAACTGAAAATGTACCTTCGGGTCAATACCCAGAAATAAAAGCAAACGTTTTAAACAAAGTTTGTATTAACAAACTAAATCGCAACGTGTTCTGCTTTGTGGTTGATGCGACTATTTTTAAAATGTACATGCTGGCAAATTATGTATCTGTAAATGTATGGATAAGGTTATCTTGTTGTTATTCGGTTTTGCAACAATTTAGACTCTCGCACACCCTCAAACATAATATTCGCATGAATAGACTAGTTACCTTAAGCAGTAATACGAAAAAATGCGTTATGTATTATGTAACAAAACTGATATTTTAAATAGGTTACGTATTATGTTTACTATCGTATTACTACTAAAAGTACCTGCCTTTATGACAACACGGATTTCGCATGAAGTAATGACTCCTTCCATATACAAAAACGTGAAGACTAAAGACGATAATACTCTCATAACATTGCTAACTATAAAGTTGCTAAAATCATTCGCTCCTTTATTCCAAGAATATACGCATGTAAATATTTGACATTTTTGTGTGCACATGTGACGAATGTCTTTTCTTACATAAATACACACAAAACAAACACGCATACATGGAAAACTAAAAAGTGTCATATCATTTTTTCAGTATTACACTTGGGCGGCTCAACCCTCACAGCGTGTAAAATTTGTGCAGCGCATTTTGTAAACATGACCAATGTACCCCGAAAAATAAAATACATAATTACATACACGTATTCCATTGATATTTGGATGTAAGTAGCTAAACATCTTTTTTTAGGAATAATCATTACGGATGAAAAAGGATCTTCAAAAATATAGTTTTGTGTGTGTATAATATATTATTTGATCCAAGTTCACTACGAACTCTGTACGGCGATGAAGTTGAATACATAAACGTTGGAAAAGTTGGACCTCCCTACTGTTGCATATTATTGTTGTTTCTCTCCATCTTTCAACTTGAGCAAATCTTTACATTAGCTGGATCTTAAGGGAAAAAAATCATCATTAACGATGTGATGATGAGTTAAATATGAGACTGACTCACTGCTTTTACTAAATTATGTGAAGAAGAATAAACAAATTGGGTGGAAAATCAAGTAAATATTAGGCATTAAGCTTTATGGGAAAAATCGTCATTATTGTCAATTATCGGGAAACCTTACACTTGACTCAGATATTCATCATATATTAAAGTCTTCTTCAAGTCATAATATTGTTATGTAAAATATTATTGATGACTTTATTCTAGCTCCATAATACCCAGTTATTCACTTTTTGTACTGTGCAATGTCAACGGAAATCGAAACCTGCATACAAATATACATCCATCCCCATACAATATACCCAATAACCACTTTCCAACAGCTTAAAGCTTGTAAGAAATCACAAATGACTAAAAATGTAAATGTCAATGCTTACATGCAACTACAATGCACTTCTAGTACATGTATGTACAAGTACAGCAGTTGACAACAATTTACTATTAATCGCACGCCACTGCTACTGCAGAAGTCAAACTAAATACGTAACGCATTCTCATTTTGTGCGTTCTTAAACAGAAGCTTATGATTCATAACGCAGATTGAAATTTAAAAATGAACATTTAGCTTGTTAGTACGGAAAACTATACGAAACAAACCCTCCTGCTTCATTATTAACTGCTAAACAAATGATTTATATGACGGTAATGGT
>JAQIVE010000646.1:0-33816 GCA_034698285.1 Sminthurinus bimaculatus
TATGCCTATTAGCTTGCTTGCTATATGGATTTACGTAGGATAGGCTTTCATTCCACGTTCGGTAAAAACCCTGTACATACATACATACGTGCATAGTGCATACTATGGGATATGGGATGGATGATGTTAACCATAGCACTACATACTATCTATGTACAATGTACAAGTGGATAAGTAGATTAATGATTGTTTTGTAAAATATGCATGCATATTATATGTACTGTAAAGGTGCAGCTTAAAGCAGTACTCGGTATTCGTACTGTGTAAGTTATTGAGTTATTGAATAACAATTAAATGAATAATCCTGCTAGATTTCTATCAAAGAATTCCATGTAAAGACAAATGTTTAAACACATAGTATGATCGAATGTCAACTTAGAATGCAAATTTTGTTTACTACACTGTTTATTTACCAGCCGACGTTTATTTATGCATTTTGGTACCATTCAAAGACAGCATACATAAAAATAATAGTACAAATTATATGTGTATGTTTGTACACAGTCACCGGTGTGTTAACTAGTGTAAACAGATTTTGTATCAACAAACAAAGAGCCCCTTATCTTATTGTGTGAGAAGAAATGGTGCTAGAAAACTTTAATTTATACATACTTATAGAGGTTTGCTTGTATATGAATGATACAATTTCGAGCTAAAAATGTACTAGCAATAACTGACAACCAATGTAAATGTCATTTAAATTTTCAAAACGTCTATTGTTCAACGTTCAACCTTACGACCATGTTAAAGTAGTGTTCAGAATTCAGAATACAGGTAACAACGTAATATATATGTACGTACCATACACCGGAAGAATCAAGTAGTACAAAGCACATACAAGTGCTTAAATTAAATTAAATTAAAATTAAAATGACTTACCGCATGTCATGCAGAAAGTTTTTCACACTTTTAAACACAGTTTGAAAACACACTTAAATTGTCACGCTTAATCCAAACAAACTAATCGCCAGTTTTATAAACAAAATGTTAAATAACTTGCAGAATAAGAATTTGATGCCAAACAAAACCCAAAGCTAAAAAACTGAAAGGAAAAAGTCCACCACTGCTCTCCACTACTTTTAAATCCTTGTTTCTTCACTATATTTTAAATTATATTTTCATTTAAGTAATGCACTGGTAATAAATAAGTACAAAATACATGCAAGAGAAAAAATGTAAAAGTAACAAATGACTGCAATTTGTAACAAGTCTACTTAAGGACTTCTTATGTTTTATATATGATAATTTATTGCACCCTGACTAAAACACCTTGTATATATATTGATAGGACTAGCACCAATAGCGTATCACTTTTAAACTAAATATAATTTAATGACTAGTATAAATTATAAATAAATATTAAATACTAAATACTATGATTGCTCAAGATTGACATTCCGATTTTTTGATTTTTTTTTTGCCGGGTTAGCTTTTCCAGGTTCCCGTTCCAGCGCACAGAGGGTACGCAGCATTCTTGATTTAAAACGCCGGAGCTCCGGGGGTTACTGAAAGAGCCAAACGGCTCTTCTCTATAATATTATAGTCGAAGATAGGTAACGTTTGTTCAAGTATGCAGCAAGCAGAAATCACTGGAGAGAGACGATTTGGTTCCATGTTGCATTCATATTTAAATTCTTTTACACACATGGAGACAATATGATTAGGTGTCGGAAGAAGCTGGGTTAGGGGAGATTAAATTGCAATTAGTAGTACACAATTACTTCATTTACACTTTAGACAGCATATACTTTGTAATTTTCATCGTCAATCAAACATATTACCTAGCTTGAAGAAAAGTTGACAACGTTTGCTCCTTGTACATTATACATGGACGAAGCTGAAAGTGGTGAATAAAAGGATAACACTTGCTCAACTTTCGTCACACTTGCTGTTTTTTTAATCGCGTAAACCGCAATCATAATTGTACTTGTAATGTGTGTGATGATCATCATGTTTTCTTTTGTATGCTCTGGTAGTGGCTGGTTGCTTCGTGCATTTTCGTGTATTTTTATACGAGGAAAAATGAGAATTTGATGATGCATGTAGTGTGCAGTAACGACTGTGACCAATGAGTTTGATCAGTAAACCAGGAACAAAAGGTGTAGAATATTATACATAACTATATGTACTTTCTCATGTCTCATATTTTGAGCTTTTGATGTAAGTATGCATGTACATACATCCAAGCAGAGAAGGAGGAATAATATGCCCGACATGTAAAAGGGTGAAATACGAATACGAGAGTGAGATGAGAGGAAAGACAGAGAATGATTGATAACCCTTTTTTGGGTGACAAATGTAGACTGAACGAAACAAATTATTGTTAGTGATCAACTTTTTCCAGTTATGGTTTTGGTTTCCGTTGTATCTATTGAAATTGAGAATTATATTAGTGAATACTATGGTTTTTTAATAAACAGTGGGCAGATAGTACCGAGCTTTCAGATACAGAGACACGTATGTATAATATTCTTAGATGTTTTTGTACCAAGGTCTCTGTATTTATAAGTTTTGCACGTTATTTAGAATCCACGGCACGTGCCTGTAAATACTGAAAAAATATTACATTTTGATAGCCTTACCCTAATTTACATTATAATGTACGGATTGAACTCCATGATGCTAATACTAATACCATGTTGTAAAATAATAAAGAGCCGAGAGGAATTATTGTTTAGGGAAATAAAATATCCGAGAAGAAAACCTCACTTTCATTTTATTTTTATTGGAATTCATACGTATTAGGTATATAAGACATTTCCGTCATCATCAGATCATCAATTGTGCGTATAGTGAAGAAAGATCGAAAATTGTGAGGAGATAAAGAAAGTTATGTGCAAACTGAAAGGTTTTAAATGATTAGTATACATACATACATGGGTACATGTGCAATGTGCAGTGTACACATTTATAGAGGATGAAGGTTACCTTTTTCACATGTAGGTATACACACACACACACAACTATACATCCATCCAATGTTTCCTGCATGTATTGTTCTTAAATGTAAGTGGAAGTATAGAGATGAGAGTAATAGTGACAAGCAGAAGAGCCCATTGAGGATTTATAAAGATGATAATAGCAGGTAGTCTCCTCTTGAGTTTTTTGGACGATGATGCCCTTGCGGCACCATCGTCAGCATCATCATCCACAGTAAATCCGACTAAATTGAGGGAAAATCGTCTCTACAAACACTTGTCATTAGCCATTATGCCTTCTTCATTCTTCTCCATCCTCCTCCTGGCTACTTGTTTTCTCCACGGTTATTATGTACATATATGTATATGTATGTATTCCATCTTATTCTATTTGTTCTTTCTCTATTTCTCTGCCTCTCTTTCAATTGTACATTTATCTTTTAACAGCGTTTACTTATTTGCTACAGAAATCTTGTAAATAATAGGACAAACTGTAGTTCCCTCTTTTCGCTTAAATGTTCCCCATGTAATATACAGTATAGAGACGCATGACAATACATTTTTCCTGCTGCAATTGCTCCCACTTTTATTGAATAAGCTAAGCGCACATCTAATTTAATATTATAGATATAGAACAGCAAAAACTGCTCGATGGTCATTCAATATAGTAAAGCATAAAAAACCTTGCAACCAGACATGCATCATATAAAAGGTACATAAACATGTGCACATTTGGTAATATCACAAGTGAGTTTTTGCCAAGACACTTGTATTTTCAAGCCAATCAAGGCTTATGAAAAAATGAGGGAGAAGAATTTACCGTTTACCAAGTTTCACTATTCATATGTACATACGTGCGTCTAAAATAAGATTATTATCTGCCTGCACCCAAAACCCTCGCAGGTATACGACATGCTTTTGGTATTTACTGGTAATACATATTACATGGGGTTAATAATATTGACTATGTATACTGACCAAGTGATATCTCAACTGATCGGATGATTTGAAATATTTGGATTTTTGTTCATCAAGCCATGTAATGGGATTGCCTTTAACAGCCATGCAGGTGGAAGTAATCTGTCATTATTGCTTTTTTATTTGTAAGGTAAAAGAATGAGCATGATGATAACAATTTTTTGGGGGAACTGACTGATTTTTTCCCAACAAAAATACACATTATTGCACGTGTGTAATAAGATCTTCAAGATACATTTAATTTATAAATGTGACTATAGCTTTTGTAGGTATATATTTCGGATCTAGAAAACACGTACAATAGTATACTATAATATATATGTACAATGTACATACATGTGCCTGCAAAGTTCATCATTGTTTTAATCCCTGTCACTGTCGGCTTTTATTTCCCTGCATTTTCATCCATTATGTATGTAAAATACAACATAAATACTATCATCAATTTGTCTCATGTCTGTATGGTTAATCTATCTCGGAGAGTTTTGGGGACGAGGCTCCCTGATTTTTTTCTCTTTCACTTTCTTTATCTATCTGTATCCATACATATATAGATTGTACTGTTTTCGGCCACTCTCAGCCCAGAATTTCCAATATCGTAAATATTCTTTGCACAGGTTGTACCAATCGTTTAATTATATTTTTTTTCCACTACTTTTTTCAGACTTTATCTCTCTCTTTCTCTATTGTGAATTCCCTGCTTAATAAAGATGTATTCCGTATCCACATTCATCACTGCTCTTTCTCTAACGAAAAAGAATGAGAGACAGAGAAAGAAAGAAAGATAGATCCTGTGACTGACTGAGGAGTGAAAAGAGGAGGATAAAGTAAAAGTGGAGAGGCGGAGGAGGTTGAACATATGGACATACTACGTATGTATCTACTTAAAAAGAGAAGAGCTGATGCATATTAAGCGCTTACGCTTATTTAGGCTATGAAGACAGGGGATGAAAAATTTGTCTACGGGTAGACGAAGACAGGAAAGGCAATTAGCAGAATGGAAGAAAAATCTGACTAATCAAAGTCTCATTCTTACTTTGCGCTTAGACTTTCATTTAGTGGAAAAGAGAGAGAGAGAGCGAGAAAAGCAGCAGCCTTTTTCTCCATCTCCTGTTTCTTTTGAAGAATAATGTATACAGTCTGTGTACTGTGTACCATGGAGATTTCTAAAAGAGGGTTTCATTCCGCACACCATAAGATGTAACATAATAATACATAGTTACTCGATAAGTCTTCGTCTAGAAAATATCCAGGGAATTATGTAGCAAGTGCATCGCTTATCGAAATTGACTTATGTTCCAAATTCTTATGCATGTATCTTTATGTATATTGTGTTGGCAAAAACTTTTCATGGTAGGCTACGAAAAACAAGAACAGAGGATGGAGAGAATAAGTGTATACATACGATAACAACTAGTGTTGTATTTTGTATTGTATAACAGTATGTATGCATAGGGTGTACTTCCCGAATTCCAAACAGACTAGAAAAATTTCTTAACCCAACATGACACATGAGATGGTGGTATACACACGGTACGAAGACGATGCGTTGACTGACATTGCTAGTTCATTCCGCTGGAAGGTGATACGGACAGACTGAGGGAAAGAAAAAAAAACGAAAGGACGAGAAAACACACGTGGAAACGTGACAAAGAAGCTTTTATCTCATTTAGCAAAAGATCTTCAGTGGAAACTTTTTGGGGTGACAAGGCGCAAAGAAGAAGCACTAAAGAATCCAATTGACAGACAAAGAATTCGAATTTTAAATCCAAATCTACGAACAAACGAGCTCATCGGGCATCGAACTCACCCTTCTTCTCTCATTCTTTCTCCTCCATTTTTTCTCGTTACTCAAATACAGCTAGTTATATTTACAAACAAATTAAAATAAGTAATTCATTGGCATTTTTGGCCATATAGTATTGTATATACATTATACATACATAGGTTTAGCTAAGTAGAGTTTCAAACGAGCGAAATTCTTGGATTGACTTGCTAAAGTGCTTTGGGATTTGAGGAAGTGGAGAGTGGAAAAATGCAAAACTTTTATACATTTAACTCTTTTCTCACTCTTAAAATGCTTAATGTGTCTCATCACTACCCATACATTATGCACCGTCATATCCTTGCTCAAAATAGCAAGAGCTGAAACAAAAAAGTTCTAATAGCTGAAGAATTTTTTCCGTCTTTTCTTCTCTCATACTTTTCCAGGAATTAGCGTCCTTGATTGACATCGGTAATGATTAAAATGGCTATACATCCATGGATTAGACAAAAAAAAGAGTGTGATGCTACTTTTTTCCCCATAACAAACCAAATACAAAATTCCTAGACTATTCCAATGTTGTACATAATATGGATAAATATCTATACGTGCATGTATTGACAAAAATAGATGAAAAATATTTTGTCAATTTATAAACCGAACGCAAAATACAATAATAAAAAACCACGCATAAAAGAACAAAACACAGAATCACAAAAAATCATAGGCCTATTTTATCTTCTTGTTTTAGAAATTTTTATCTGTAGAGGTATATCTATTATGCACTTGTATAGTGGTAAACAATTTTTTATTGCATGTGTATAAAGCTTTTCACTTTCCTCATTGTAAGATGAAAATGCATAGGAAATTTCATTGGGGCTCGGATATTGCTCACAGATCACGAGCATTTCCTGTATTCCCAGTCCTCTCTGCATTCAGCACAGCTACTGCATAGTTCATTATTGAATAATGAGAGAAACTGTATTAGTTTTTTCGGAGCCGGGGTAAAATACCCAGAGTTGAGAGTGATATTTTGATACATTTACCCTCATGTATATTTTGACTGCTGAATGGTGAATTTCCTCATAATTCCCATAAAGGGCCTTACCTAGGCTGAAAAAGTGTGATCACTGAAGCTATAAATGTATATGTCTATACGTATGATGATCATCACCATGACTTTAGCAGCTTCTCATACTTCCGTGCTATGATTTGTAGGGTAATTTGTGGTCAATAATATTTCCGCTTGCTCTTTTTACCGCAAAACAAAGTTGAAAGCCTCGGATAAAAAACCATTTGATGATGAAGCAAACGCAGCATACACATTATACACTACTCCTCATTCTTCTTCTCCTCACTCTTTCTGTTTTTTACTCTCGTTTTCACTCACCATTTCGTAGACTATTCTTTTTGACGACGGGCAAAATGAGTTACTGCTTTAATATAGGCCGTGAAACAATAAAAAAATGTTGGAAAGTCCTCCGGCTCTATCAGCACACCATTGTACTGTTCAACGCATCTAATGGACGCTTCCTGCTTAATGTATGGGTGTATGTATTACTTACATATGTAACAAGTGTACACATGTATTTATGTAGGAATCATTCGCAAGTCAGAAGCCGGCCAAAGAGCCGGGGTTTAAGCCGGGGAAAGAAATTACGCAGGTGAAACATGAATAGGAGCTGGAAGATTTATGTCTGTACAAAGGGGAAAACTGTACTAAACAGATCTTTTACGCTGCATGTTGTATCTAGTGTGTTGTACTGCATTCTGCATGTTGCACTTCCTTCAAGTAAAAGTTTTGGACAAAGGATTTGACACTGTGTGCGGGAGAGCAGGAGAGAAACTTGTCTCCATATATTACAATGTCAATGACGGAGGAAAAGGCGAGGAGTGTACTCTCAGAGTAGTAAATTAAGCTCGACTTGTACAAAAAGAAATAGGGGGCGATAAATTTTCCTAGGACTTCACACAAGCAAATTGAATTTTTTCGTGACTCTTCCAACAACCACAGTACACACTACATACGCATGAATATACATACATTAGACATTGCACGATGCGTAAATATTATACAATGGTGATATTAGTTTGATACACCTAAAAAAGAAAGTTAGCCGATGAAATAATAAAATAATAACTATAATCACAGGATCAGATTAAAAAGATCGGAGATGATAAGATCAGCCTGCATTTAATAAAGTTGGTGAAAAAATGGTGAAGTGTCACTTTGTTGATATTTCTCTAGGGAAACTAGGGAAATGCTGCCATTCACCAAGTTGGTGTTTGTATGTGTATAGTGCAGTCAGTAAATGAACGTAGGAACACTTTCCGAAGCTGTCAATCAAGTGAAAACTGTTTGTGTAAAAACATTCATGCTGCACAAATTTATGAATGACTGGCCACGTGACCAGTTTTTTACGGGCCGAACGGTTGCTTGACGATTGTTGTCAATACACGGGAGAAATTTACAACATAATAGGATTTTCATTAAAAGTGTATAATACTTGTGTTTTGCCGTGTCCTCTGCTTCACAGTTCACAGTCTACGATTTCTCTTGTCCATAATTAATAAAGAATTTTTATTCTTACAGATATTATTAGACGCATGAGCATGAGAAAGAATGTGGTGAGCGTTTTGGGCTCCTGTCTGTATATTCAACGCCTTTGAAGCCTCAGATTTGAGTCTATAAGCAAACAGCGCATACAAGTTGAGTGACACCACGCAATATGTGTATGAAAGTCCTGCAGTGCAGAAATGATCAATTATCATGCTCGTGTGTGTCTTCCTTCCCTTTTTTATGATGTTAAAACTAAAACGGCAAGTTTATAAAATATTATATAAACACAGTTTGTATTTTGTCCAAAAACATGGAGCACTATATTTAAAAATAAAATGTACATCTCAATTCTCAGTCTTTGGAATAAATTTATGAAATGCTGAAATGGCAAACAGAGAGAGACATGAGGCAAGCTTTTCATGACATTTCCTGAGAACCTTGCGATCATGAATATGAATGTTTTTGTGTTAGTGCTTCTATTATTATTTTGGTGTTTGGTAAATTCAACGAATCTCATAAGTATATATACATTTTATGCGTAAGTACGGTTACAATATAAAAGGGAGGGTAATAAAGGGTTACAATTTACAATCACAATCTCACAGTACAAAGGGGGGCATAAATATTCAAAGCAAAATCTTGTTCATGTAACTTGTTGTCCCTTTAAAATTTGTACATAAATGTACATGGATGTGTACATTTATGTAATACATATGTATGTACAAAATACAAATAACTGCAGAAATAATAAACTGCTGTTGTCGTATGATCTTTTACCTTTTGTATTGTTGTCGTACACTTTCATATCTTCTCTAAATGTTGTGTGTAGGTTCATCCCCGAGTTTTGTGCACTTTTTTTGTATTCTTATTCTAATGACCGTGCTAAAGGTTTCCCCTTTCTTTCTCTCAGGTTCTCTCCATTTGTTTGTCTTTGTCGCTTATAAAGAACAGAAGACAGCTTTAAGGTTGTACGTTGTAAGTGTACATATGCATGTATGTATTGCACTGTGGCAGCTATTTGGGACGGTGTCATCGCCGCAATTTTTCACGTTGACTTTTATCACCTCATCATCTACTTGAAATTGCCTCTTTCTTCTTTCATATAGGGCTCATTGGCTTTTCAATATTGTGCACCATTTTCCATCTCTGTAAATTGTAAATGTTCCTTGTGAAACATGAATCTCTCTCTCCTTCTCGTTTTTATCCAAGTTCAAAACAGACAAACAACATGAAATAAGTGTGTGTAGTGTGCTCGTATGTATGTAGCATGTACTTATTACATATGGCATCTAATAGCATTATAATATTTTCTTGCCTTATTTCTTGTAGGTCTCGGCTCTCTTTTCCTTCTTATATGTATAATGTATAATGTCTACATACAATGCACACATGTGATAAAAAATTATTGTTATCGTTGTACATTACACTATGTTAACTTTTCTTTTTGTACGACATTAAAAATCAAATAGAATGCTGACTAAATACATTTGACTATATCATATTTGTATCTAGATAACGTTACACATTATGTAACAATGAGATAAGGACAAGCTTGAAGTTTGATACAAACGAAGAAACTATTGTAACTACTTAGGTAGTGGATGTGTGTACCAGTGAGAAATTTAATGATAAACTTTTTTATAAGCCTTATGCATACATACGACATTGTGTATTTACTGAATATAGTAATATATGTATCATGCATGTATAAACTACCACAATATTAATCTAAATACCTGCAATTGCTTTCTAAATGCTTTTGCATGAGATAATGGAGGTAAATTAAATGTGCAGTGATTTTCTTTCCCTCGAACTTTCCACTCTTTCCACCCGTTCACTATTTATTTGACAGGTAGAGAAAGCGTATTTTCTTACTTGCTCCCAACTGGCAAGGTAATAATAATTGTAAACTGTAAATTGTACAATAAAATGAAAAGGGACGGAACGGAAACACATATGAATTTCATTTCCGAGTCATTAAACATTATATTAGATTGAAAAGGTTAGAAGGTCTGTGAAGGAATATGAAATGATATGATCACGATCATGATGTGATTTCATTTTTATACAATATACGTATACGTAGGGTATATCACAAAGATATGTGCCTGGTTTTTTCCTACTATAAATTTAATCTTGGGAGCCTTTAACCATATTTTTCTCTTCTCTGTGTTGACAATATGGACATGGACATGATCATGAACATGGACAGCATTAAAAAGCGGAATGATTCCAAAAAATGGATTTTTTTCAATCCCCCAAAGCTCCGAGGTCTAGTTTAAAAAGGATTATTACTGTACTTTTATTCCAAATTCAAAAATCCAAAATTTTATCACTCAGAAATTATGTGATGGTGATCTGATTATGGACAAACTATTATAACGTTTCCCATAATATTTGACTTTTTGACTGGCTATCATAATTTAATACATGATACACAATACACAATAAACAATAAACTGGACGTAAATGCACTACAATAACTAGACACTGTGCATTACTGTTATTGTTGTTATTCGTACTATTGACTATCGCCATTTTCAATTTTCATAATAATAACAATAATATGGAATATAATATTAAAATTGACGTGGGTATCCATCTATCTGATAATATATATTATTATGATACATAATATTATTGGTTTGGTGGGACACTGGTATTATTTTATTACTTGCAAGTGTTTACAATATGCAATACATATCTAATACATGTACAGTGTACAGATATTGCAATGGCCAGGGATGGCATGGTATATATTTAAGTACAATATTATTTGGTTGGAGAAAAAAGTATATAATGCAATGGGACCACCTCCTACTGTGAACTCAACTTTTTTTTCTCCTATTAAATCATGCCATGATGTAATACACGGCTTTCATAAAGCATACAGTAAGAGGAAAGGGAGTAAACACATCATCCCTTTCTTTCCCGGCACACTGTATTGTGATTCCATGTATATGTACTATGTACATTGTAAACGGTGAATTGTTAATGGAGAACGGTGAACAGTGAACAGTGTGTTCAACAAAAGGTTTACTACTTTACTACTCTCCCGCTCATATTGTGTGTATAAACTTGCATGATCTCTATTATCTGTATGTATGTACATAGTTTATGTATCCAAATACATGCATAATGCATGCATACTACGAAGAGAGCAGGGTAAGAATGAAAGTGAGAGGGAGAGTGAAATAGGTGTTTCATACCATTCACTGGCTAACCCCCCAAAAAGCTGTAACATAATAACATAAACTACACAAGATGCGGAAAACCGCGTCAATTTTATGATTATGACAATGCTGTAGATTTTGACCGAGAGCACAGTCAGTCAGCCAGTCAACCAACCAACCAACAGCCGCTCCCGATTTGGACTCAAATCGATTCGCGACCTCCTCCAATATCAAGAAGTGTACAAACATACACACTAGACACGTACAGTTATATAGATACAGATTGGACCATACATGTCATGTCACACATAAATGCAGTCAAGTAAATCAGTCACTTGACTGCAAAAATTCTACAAGAGAGCAACACCAAACACGGAACACGGACTTTTGTCATAATAACACTGTTCAAACTGTAAGTGTATAAATATATGTACATATGTATGTATCTCCTGTCGTATCTGTCAGTTTCCGATCATAAATATGAAGATGCAGTACATTATTGCATGTGCACACGGGGCATAAAGAATAAAACGAATTTCCCTTTTTCATCCCGCTTTTCAATTTCGAATATGTGTGCAGTCGTATGACGACAGTTGACACCGAATCCTAACTGTAGTTATCGTATATTATTATCACTGTTATTGTTATGATTACGATCATGGATGTCCCGCTTCATCAGTGTGGCATGCCCCACAACCTCAGCCAACATATTTCAATCACTTGGAATAAATTGTAAATATAGGGTACATTATAATAGGGCTGTTTACTTTGCTGGAATTCAAAGTCTAAAGCTGTTCAACTGTCCATACACATACACATACACACTGGATTTTCCAATATTGGAACACTTTTAAATATTAAAAAAATGCTGGAATTTCCCCGTATAGTTTAGCATCCCCCCTGTTTCAAATGGATTTCAGATGCCAATGACGATGACGATGGTGATCTGCCGTTGGGAGCAAATCGAACATTTTATTTTATTTTATCGAGGTGTTTAGTGTTTAGCATGAGCTCTGGATAATGATAATCCTGCGAATCTAATTTCAAGCTCTCTTTCTCTCTTCCTTTATCCACCTCCTTCTCTGTCAATAGTTACATTCCATCTGAAACAGTTTGGATTTCAAGTTCATGTTTAAGTTCAAAATTGGCTCGTATATTTTTATTGAAAACTTGAAGCATCAAACGTGGTCTACAACCCCAATTTGGATTTGGATTGGTGGATTAACCTGGGGCAAAGTTCCTACACAATATTTAGCATTTAAAAATAAAATCCACTGTCAACTATTTTCAGGCTGTGTACATTTTTTCATCGCTAGCATTTCACTTGTCTGTCTATTTTCAATTTTGTGTGGTGTTTCTATCCATCCATCTTTTCTAGTATTCACTATTCACTTTATACATTTTATATTTTATGATCATTTTTGAAATACGACTGTCTTTTGTACCACAGACACTTATGATTTCAATTTGTATCATTGGTCGTGGCAAATCATCATAAGAGTGAGTGAAGTGGATACAGGAAATCCTATTGAAAAATTTCATGATTGCACATTGACCAGCGAGGGAAAGAGGGTGAGGGGGAATATTTATTTATTTTTTTTTGTTTACAACTTATTATATAAGTGAAAGTAAAAGTATACACAGTTGAACTGGTGGATGAGAGAGTCAATGGAATAGAATGGCAAAGACCAAAAGAGCAAAAGAGCGGGTCGTCAATCGTCAATCGTCTATGTTATGGATAGATAGATAGATAGACACAGAAAGATCGACAGTCAAAGAGACAGAGGAGAGCAGCAGCAGCAGCAGCAGTTCAAAGAGGAAGAGATGATGCCATAATCGTAAAATTTAATTTGTATGTCCCTCGCAGAAATACGGTAGAGAACGCGCGTTTGTGACTGTTTGTCAGTCTACTGTACACAGGCCCACATGAGATGGGATAAATACAAATAGGCAGAATAGAATAGAAATGTATAGAGGAAGAAGCAGAGGAATACATAGAATGGCGAAGACTGCGTGACTTTGGACGGAGCATTGACAATACAATACAATAATTGGGAATAAATACAAATGATGCGCGTCGAATGTTTATGCTCGCCTTTCAGTCGGTTTTCTTGTGAACACTTCAGTCACTGCCTATGTTATGTATGTATGCTGGGCTTTCATTCTCCCGATTCTCCGGCTCCTCATCACATCAGCTACCACACTGACTTTCCACCAATTCAATCCCTCTGCACATATACATATACATACAAACACACTTGTGATGTACTTACTCCGTCTCTATTTCTGGTTCTGTATTGCATATTGTGTATATGTGTGTATACACAGCTTCTATCGTGATTGCGTCTGCCGTGTGCCTCGCGTATACAGCATACATACATTATTATTATTATGTAGCGACGTTTGGTCTGTGATTTGGATTTTGACAAACCAAGAGAGAGAGAGAGAGAGAGCACACACCAGGAGAGAATATTTGAAAGAGAGAGCGTCGAGCAAAAAGACATGAATGTCGTGGACGATCCTCCGTCTACTATTTATGATAAGCATTTGATTTTACTATCTCGCCGTAGTCTGATAACTTATCCAGACTTTTATGGTGGAAGGCTGCAGGTTCGTCAAATTTACACATCCTTTCATTTCATTCCCGGTTGCCAATCCTCCTTTTCATGTTTAGGAGCTTCTCTTTTTGCCTAACTCTCTCTTTCTCTCTCTCTCTCGTTCACCCACTCTCATCACTTTTCCTCCTCCTCGTCTTTCTCATCATCATCCTCCTCATCCTCCTCTTCGTCTTCTTTGCATTCCTAATGCTTAACGTGGAATTTATCTGTGCATTTGATATGTGGTCTCATCCACAAAATTGTAGAGTCAAATGCATTTTATTATAATATTGTTGTACATACACATATTTAAACGTATACACACTCAAATTTACATTCATACAAATATAAATATAAACAGAATATACGAAATATCAGTGGGAGTAGAAATACACTTTACATTTCCAGTTGTGACGTTAGCATGAGCACAAGGACATCACAGAGAAACAGTTGTAGATATCATACCACAAAATTTACAGAATTTATGCCTTTTCCTCGAGACCGCCAAGAGGAAGAGAGTGAATCATCCGCCTCTTCCCAATCGACATCAGAGATGAAAGCGAGAAGAGAGAGAAAGAAGAGCTAAGCTTATTATGATTATTACTGAGACGTTCACGTTAGTAAAGAGAGAGAGAGAGATGCTTGTAATTTACTCGATCATCTCAATCTCTTTTACAGTTGAACCCTAAAGAGTAGAGCCGAGCAGAGTGACAAACGACACTGCATTGTGTTGTATATGAAAGGAATAGCGAGCAATGAGCACACGAGTTTCAGCACCCACTAATGATGATGATGATGATGATGGTGAGGACCAGCACTACTAATCGACCCTTTTATACACACGGAGCTGGGATTTCCCGCTTACAGACTTTTCATCCTCTGCCTCCATCAACCGACTCATTTCATCCTTCAAAATCCCTCGTGCGACGCTTCAGCTCAGCCCAGCTCAACTTCTTTACATATAATATAAGTACATATTCTCTACACTACTTTACACTTTGATGGTGTCAACTGTAAATGTTTCGCATGAATCTTGAGCATTATTGTGCTGTAGAGGCGGGCGGATTTAACTCGAATTGTTTTCCAGTTAGCGGAACGAAAACCTAAAAGCTATTTGTAAAAGACCTTTGCATGGGTAATGGGGATGGATATACCTGGCCTTAGCTTTGGCTTTACTGTTTATAGCGTGGGAATATTTTTAAACCCCTTGTTTTGGTGTAAATAGACCAAGAAAAGTTTACAATCGGCAAATTATTCTAACACCATCCCAATGTCCAATAAAACTTTGTTGCTATTTTTAGCGTATGCCTTACAAGTACAAAACTAAAATTTGCAGATTAAAATTAATTTTAATGAGAATTTAACAAAGTTCGTTTATTATCAAGCTAATTTTTAGCTGTCTGAATGAAAGAAGACAACGAAGAAAATGATCTTGTCATTTAACTTGCATTGTGTTGTACACGTCAAGGGAGCAGATAAAAGGTTGAACAGTTTAATTCCAGATGAAAAACATACGGGTTGTAAGTTTAGCTGGGGCAAGATAAGTTTTGTCAGTAGGGTGGTAGTGATGTGTATAATTCTATATATGATATAGTGGAAGTGATAGTAATAGGGGTGATGGTGGTTGACTCGACTTGTGTGTATCTATGTGTTTGTTTGACCAAAGAAATCCGTAAGGCTTAAGGCGCTCATGTTTATCTCCAAAATTGTAATGTATAGTGAACATCTCGGGGTCAAGATAAAATGTAGCTGTCCGTAAGCGAGGAGGATGGAAAAATGTTAGAATGTTTAGTTGAGTCCAGGACAAGAGAGAGAGAGAGAGAGAGAGAGAGAGAGAGAGAGAGAGGAGTCAGAGACAAGTGCAAGGACAAGGACGAGATATCTATAGAAAGAGATGTTGGCTTGTTGGAATACAAATAGTTGTGCGAATTGGATAAGGACAGCAATTTATTTGATGGAGTGAAAAAGTCCGAGTTAAGTTGTGTATAAATGTGTGTGTGGGTGTGTGTGTACACGGGCAAATGGAAAGGGAAACGGTGCGAGATAGTGAAGACTAACCCCTTGTACCCAAAGGACAAGGGGCAGGCAATATCATGGAATCATGTAATGGACTTTGGCCAACAACATGGGCATCATTTGTTTTTCACGGACCAATTTTTCAAATGTCCAGTCAGCCGAATAATCATTCCTATACAATCATTTCTCTTCGGGCTACAATGTTACAAACGTTTCCGCCGATACTTTTTCACTATTTTCTTGCTCGTCCATATACACACCAATATGTACAGTACAGGCATACACACACACACACACATACTGTCCTTTTCCCAACTCTTTCTTCGCCATCGTCTTCTTTCTCCTTCTTTCATTTCCCCAGCAGCCAGTCACTCGTCCGTCGCTATCTGCTTCACTCACCAATTGTATCATTTTCTTGCTATGTCCTCTGCTATTCCCTTGTCAGATGATCCCGCTCGACATTTTTCATTTCTTGAGTGCGATAAATGCACCAACTTGAAGGATTTTCTCCATCATCAAAGTCCATCTTATTACCATATCAAATTATTTCAAGTGTATCTGGGCCTCTATTTTAACTTTGGCTCATGTAAATGCCGTGTCAAAAGGGGTACAAAAAGGATACTATCAATTTATCTATTGTCTGATATCTAATGACCAGTTATAGTTGCCATTTTTTACAATAATTCTAACAAGTTCCAGCCTACTCAGTTTTGAATTTCCCCTAATTAAAATGGCTACATATTTTGGAATTGATATTTAAATGAAATTTTTAAGATGCAGAAGGCAACGTCGAATCAACTGTGATTAAATAGATACGACAGTTTGAAGCCGACGAAATGTCGCCGTTACAGTCACGTATGATTGAAATTTACTTTGTACTTTATAATAATATACAACAGCGATAGTTATAATAATTCTAATTTAGAAATGATTTATAAGTAGAACTTATGAATTTATTTATGTCTCATATGAAACTCTCGTATGGTTGTTTAAAAGAAGAATGGATTATATCGACGGCCAACGAAAAGAAGTGGGAGGAGAAATATAGTATATAAATTCATGTGGTTGCGGAAGGATGTATTTATTAAAAATTGAAATAATGACGGGTACAAGTATTATTGCCGTAGAAAAAGCCATTTGATAAGATTTGAATGGGAAATTTGTGGCACGCCTCCTCGGGCTAAATGTCTTTTCCGCCAATATTTATAGCGGCTTGCTCATTGTGCCCAGAAAAAAGGGGCTGAACTCCCACGATTGAAATGTTTTCTCCTTGTTTTCTTTCTCGTAATTATGGCCATTAAAGGGTGGTTATGTCTTTCCATGTGTGCTCACGGTGGCTGGAGCAAACTGACTTTAAAATCAATACCGTACTTGTTCAAATACTAAGCAAACCTACCGCAAACATACTCACTTGTAGGCATTCCATTAGTATTAGAGCCCACACGGTATTTTGAATGGTTTTCAGCCTATACTTTCATATAGCTTTTTCATATACTTTCTAGTACTATGAAATGATCATTATTGAATGAAAAGGGTAAAAATCTCCTCCTTATTCCTTTTCCACTATCATGGCGACGTCTAACTACTTTATCATTAGTAACAATCTCAAAACAAAATTGCATTAATTCGGTAACACACTAGACTGTCCTGCACTGTGATGCACAATAATTTGATGTATTAAGGACAGAAAAACCACTAAATATGTATCTATTTTATCAATGTAAACTGCCTTCTTATTTTTAATAAGCCACGACATTTAACATTGATTGATGGTATTTCTTTCGTGTAATTGTACGGTGAATCGCGTCACGCAAGCTAACCGTGAAACATAAATACATAGTCCACTTTTATTCTTGGATCGGTCAAACACAGCACAACACAACCGTTGTTGGTCGGCCACTTCAATTGTCAATTGTAATCAATCCTCCGGCATTCATGCCGTTGTCTTCTACTTCCTCATTCTAAACTTTTTCGTTGCATAGACATTGTATAACTTCTCTTTTCTTCTGTCCAGTCAACATTCGTTCATTCATTCATTCATTGACATGTAATCTCCGGGACTTTCCACCTGTAAAACTGACAGTGTTTTCACAAGTCACTGACAGCCCTGAGATAAATATGTTGTGGTCAGCTGCAAAGAATATTCCATGATATTTTTAATAAATTGAACATTCAAAGCAAAGCATTCGTTTTTTTAAACCCATGTATATACAATATACAGTGAAAAGCTGTTTTTCATTGAACTAATAAACATACAAATAAAAATAAATCAAAAAGCAATGCTCCAAAATCTATTGAAAGTTTTTATTAGGAGGAACAAAGGGTTGAATTACTTGTTATTATTTTTGTACGATAATCAATAACATGATTGGGTGATAAGATACGGCATGATACATGTTTTTATTCTTCAAAAAATACTAGAGAAAGAGGTAAACACCATGTGGCGTTTTTTGAAGAAAATTCTGATCCAACTATTACAAGCGTGGATCACATTTATGTATAACGTGGTAAGTACAGAGAAAATGGGATGGCGACATTGACAAAACAGAAGCAACAGAAGGATGACACTTTTCATAGTGGCCCAGCCAAGTCAGCAGTATAAATTTGTCATGTTCCTTTCTTTCGTTCTACCCACACTATGTACATAATACACATGCAAGTATTATGCATACAATTTACATTATGTATCGTTCATAGTCCTAATTGACGTTTTGTTACTCTTTTCTGTTTGCGGACAGAGAATGGTGAATGTTGAATGTTGACACCACCATTTTACTCAATATACATGTAACAATGCGAACAATGGAGCACCGCAAAAAGCTTCCTACATTTATACGCACTGTAGACTTTCTACACAATATTATTGTGTATCTACATGTCTAAGTTATCAAACTGAATTGAGTCACATGGAAATTGAAGTAAAGTGAGGCTATCGTATAAGCTAAAAGGTGACTAAATTTCATAAATGTCCCAAACAACTTGGATTATTGTGATGTATTGTTACTATTATCATCATTGTGTGGATTGTATACTATGTATATTGTATTTGTACACAAATTTATCTGAATACCAAAGAGGAGCAAAATAAAATAGATATTATTATCCTCGTACATATTTAATCCATTCAACTTGAATGACATTTGAGGAGCATTGAGTCAGTTTTGGGTCGGATCACGCTGATCATGATGCTCATCGCAATCACATCGTATCGTATCGTATGGATCATATGGACATGGACATGTTACTTGAATAGCCAAAAAGTAAGTGAGTAAGTAGTGGACAGAGTTTCTGGCTACATCTGGTAAGATCGTAAAGTCACATTATGTCAAGAGCAGAAACTTGATGGCTTTGATGATAGAAAAATCATCCTGTATCATCATGAGTGACAGTTACAGCTTCAACTTCAACTTTCCATGATTACTATATATCTATGCATATATCTATATAATATATCTATGTATATCCATAACCATGGCCAGACAAATCCTCAGTCCCCTCATCAGCATTGTCACTGTCATTGTCGTCGTATCATAACCCTTCACACAGATGACACACACGCAACGTACTTTTACTATCTATGTATACTGCACTACTCAACTCGACTCACAAGACATAGGGCACAAGTATCCCATCACAAGTATAATAGACAAGGAATGACGCGGATATAAAACTGACCGTTCTCTACCCAAAATACACAAAGCAGGCCAAGGTTCTCAGCCACTCATTTGTTGACTTTGACTTTGACTTTCAACTCTCACTCTCTACCCTGTAACAAAACATACCTAATACCTATCTTATGTACTGTTGGCACATACATATTGTTATGCTCTCTACATTTTCCACATGTGGAGTAATCAGACAAGATTGCGTGTGTTTTTCCTCCTATTTGGCTAAATTATTTAAAGCTTCGTCACTGTCGCTCCCTCAAACTGTCACAAGTTGTTTTTTTAGGGGAGAATAAAAAAGAAAGTAATTTTTTACCTCTAGAAATAAAACAAACTTGTCCTTTCCCTATAGTTTGCAATTTGTGCTGTGAGCTTTATTTTCGCCTGCAAGGAAGCAAGAGCGAGAGTGAGAGGGACTTGGACAATCAATTTATGTACAATTTACTTTCAATTTTCAATATTGTGCCGGTCCGGAATTTAACAGCAATAAAGCCTAGAGGCTATAAAACCGAGGCATGAAGCACCTGTGTTCCGTATCATCAGCCTAAATGCATCATATGTGTAAATAAACCCAACATGTATCGTATTGTAGATACTTGGTTCCATTTTTTGGTATTTCTTTCAATCTCGAGCTCTCGCTTCTTAATAGTCATGTTTATCAGATGTATCGTGTAATATACAAGGAGGCAAAATAATAGAATCCTACATATAGCTAACAGCTAACAAGAGCATAAGAACAACAATAACCAATGCCTACATGTACGACCATGAGCTGGAGAATGGAGATGGAAAAGGTTCGAACCGGCTCTCGACTTTCGGTGTGCGGTCTGTAGGAAACCATCAAGTGTGGATAGAGACTCTCTCTACGTATCTTTCTCTCTCTCGAGAATTACATCGTGAAAGTCTCCAAACATCTAAAACACATCCCCTCAACATCAACTCAAAGCATAGAGACAATCTTCGCTTCGCTCACAATAAAGCAGAGGGCAGCGAGCTGTTGAATTTTGCCTTCCCATCGGGCAAGTTTGCAGACAGTCAAAGACATACACGCATATATGTACCGATATATTAAGATACAAATGCACATTGTACATACATACATGAATGGTACGTCAGTCCCGTAGAAGAAACTTGAAAGCATTAGGAAATCAAATCAAATTGTCTCAGAGTGATTCCAGGCCTTGTACATTGTACACTGTGTGTCTCTCGACGGAAATTCAATTGAAGATGCTCCGCTTTGCGCGCTACTTTAGCCTTGCCTTGGCATTGGCTTTGGTTTTGCTTTCAATTTCAACTTGCTCCAACTCTATGTATAATATCGTATAAATAAATATGCACACTGGGTGCTTTTGTGAAGAAGAATATTTTTCAGCTGATTTTGTTTATTGCCGGCTGAATGCTCAGAGTCATCCTTAGCAACGATTGCATGTACATACATTGTGCATACTTGTAACTGCCTTGTGTAAAGGCAAGGAAACATCATATCACCCCAATCAAAATGCATAGAGGCTCTTATGTAGTCAAAGCTTTCCACACATGACAATTTAGAAATACTTTATACGTTTTTCCGTCTTCAGTAGGTACTCTTGACTCTTTTTTTGGTGGATGGATGGATGGATGTATGAATAACATACATGGCGGAGTAAAGTGAATACGGGTAATTTGATACACGGTGCACAATGCACAATGGATGATCGAAATGTGTACACACTACACACACATAGAATGAAGAAGGTAAAATCAACAAAGAAAAAAGAAACGAACCGAATCGAGATGACAATACAAAGGGAGAGGGAAAGAGAGCTTCTGCATATGGAGACAAGGAAAATAATATAAAGAAAACATCAAGTTGGATGCATAAAATAGAAAGATACACAATATGTATAGGCAGAGGGTAATAATAGAGCTACAGAGTTGAAGACAGGAGGAAAAGGAAAGAAATGATGGTTACTTGGTTTGGTTTGGTGGTGGTTGTTGTTAGGGGTGCAGAAAAGGAATATGAGAATGATCATGAAGGACATATACAACACACTTGACTAAAATCGAGCCAATAAAAGGGAGATAGCCACGTGCTAAAATGAAATCGTGATCAAGATGTCCTCGTCCGCAATTTTTACGGAGTGTCCCTATCGACGATGGACCATTTTATGGCAAATTTATTGCAATGATTTGGATAAGAATACATCTCTCTCTCTATTTTCTCCGCTTCTCTCTCTCTATTTATAGATATCTTTGCCTCTCTCTCTTCCGTTTTGACCCTCGAATCTGAAGAAGTCCATAGAAAAACAAAAATCATTTTCAGACGTTCTCTCTTCCTCTCTGTACTTTTCATATCAGGAATATCTGAATTTATGTATACAGATGTATACGCATTATATGTTCAGTGTCCAATTTCTATGTTCATATTTCTCCGACTGTCGGTCTGTTGGTTCTTTTAGGGTCCGACTCGGAGCGAAATGCTCTAAGCTTCAAGTGGATCCTCAATCCTCCTTTTTTCCAATTGCTTCTTTTCTCCTCTTCCTTCCCTTCATTCCTTCCTCTGTATAAATTTATTATGTATTTACACTCAAATACATAAATTCCCTATCGTCCATCCATCTGCTGTGCTTTATGTTCCCTATGTTATATACATACGCCGAGGTTGATGATAAGTGACGAATCTTTTTATTGACTTAATTCTCTTCGGTCACTGAGTTTCATTGTTTCTCCTTTAGGCAGTAAATATTGACTGACCTTTCTATATACTGTAATAAATGTATACATACATACATGCACCGCGTCTTGGAAATCTATGTATGCACAGAAAGGATCATGATAATCATAACTCAAGGGTGGTGAGTAAAATCGAGTAACAATCGACAATTCTCTTCCACACCGACAGTCATCCTTCGTCCAAAAGGAGAAATTCCCATCTTGCGTCCATTTTGCTTTGTTTTTTATGATATGCGTATATTGTAAAAAAATGTATTTTATTTAGCACTTTTTGTTGTTTGATTTTATCCTTTAGCTTATGCATATATAGGAGCTTATAAAAATCCGCAATAAAAAATATATTATTTATTTATTTGAGTGAAATATCTGGAATGGGTAACCGTAAATATTTTAATTGTAGTATTAACAATGGATTTTACTGCGTTTCTTGATGAGGGGGATTTCTCTCCCCATATTGTAAAATTGGAGAATTCGATTGTGTGACATACCTCAACCTTGCCAATTTACTGTAATTATGTGCAATTCAGAGAATTAGAATTAGAATGGCCAAAGATTATTCCGCGAGACAAGGATCAGAGCAAGGATAAGAATAATATAAAGTGGAGAAGATTTTAGTAGTTGTCGATATCAAAATAAAGGTTGTGCACTGTGCATAATGTCATTTTATAGGATGGCGTAAACGTCCACGTCTTTGTCAATTTGGATTTGGGGACAGCGGCTATATGAATGGGTCATATCCGCAAAGACCCTTCACTCCCATTTCTCGTCAGTCACTTGGATCACTTCACTCCACTGCCCATACAAGAGCGATTCAATCCGGAGGAATGTCTACGTACCTAAAGTACAATAACAAAGGTTCAGAGCACATACAAGATGCATAATATACAATACATACTGACAGAGCTGGAGAGAAACGAGTGGAGGAGGAAAAACGAAATGGCTATTTAGCACCGGGCTAACCTCTTCACCGGCACTGAAACTGAAACCGAAACTGAAATTGAAGCCTGGGGTAAGATAAGCTTACGACTCGCGACTAAAGACGTTAATAGTTAATGACCACCCTAAACCTCGCTCACAATTACCAACACTCGACCATCAAACTCGTCCGTTGATCTCCCTCTACCGCGCTGCATGCCTAATTTATGGATGTTGCCCTTCTCCTTCTGTCTGTCTGCCTGTCTTCCCGTCTTTGTCCTCTCATTTTGCATTGACTATTGAAGGCATCACTCGTATTTGTATCTGTACTCGTATAGTTACATTCCTTCAAATTCAATTCGTGATGTGATGTCTCTGTGTCTGTCGTTGTCCTTGCCCTTGTCCCCATATGATAATAATAATAATATAAACAGAAGAAGAAGAAGATAAGGTAAAACTATACAGTGGCCGTAACCGTATAAAATATATAAAATAGAATCCATGGATTAACTACCGCTCAATCTACACTAAATGTACACTAAACTGTCGACTCGAACAAGGACGTAAAAGTTGTCTCTATACTCTGGAGAAAATGCAGAGGAATGAAAGGAATTGGCAAAAGTGGGCACCACATATAATATGTACATATACGTGTATATAAATATACAGAGAAATAAAGAAAGAAACGGAACTCCTCTTGTCTGCTTTCAATGTGACGCGAGAACCTATACACATGCACATATATATACGTACACTTCCTTTAATCCCACAACATGATCAAACTGCTCAGTACGAACCAATCCCAGAAATCATGATCCTCCTCTGTTTTTACGGAGGAAATGGAAATGAAATATATAAAATAAAAGATGTGTAGTGTATGTATCCTCTTTCTTTTCAAATTGCTTGTACTGAGCAGTGAACGTATATCTACACACAAATAGGATGTGCACCAATGTTCATACATACATACATGTGCAATAAAAGTGAGAAGTGTTTTATATAAAAACTTTTGGAAATCCATAGATAGGGATTGGATGGACAATGGACAAGGCATAAGATTGTTTTGTCCATTCTGTCTTGTGGGAGTATATGTACATTAAACATAGGTATGCAGGAATCTATTGGCATGAAGGCCACCACGATTGTAAGTGTCACCATGTGTAAATTACCCGGCTCTTTTCCACAGCCTGGGAGATAGGACAGAGACACTTTGATACACACCAGCAGACGGTGTGTGGACGGCGCGGTCTCTTCGTTGATCAACCGGAAAATAACCGTGCGTTTGATTAAATGATCCCCATCCTCTTTCCCCGATTTTTTCCAACTTGGACTATCGCTTCACCTTGTCCTGAACTTGTGGTCTACGTCTTGATGAAAAATTCCGAGGTATGCACCAAACACACTGCCTGTAAGTAAACTGTTGTTAATCATGTTACTTACGCCAGCGTCGTTTATCACTATGGATTCACTCTATATAAATAAATCGTTGGAGACATCAACTTGTGCCAAATGCAGTGAAGGAAAAATACAATAAGATACGGTTTGCAAATACAATCAAGGTAAGCAAGGTATGTAAGACAGTAAACTTCGTCCATTGTGTAATTCAATTTGATACCATGGGCGTAAATGATGATTATTTTAAATTGCAAGACTTATCAACTACTACAATTTTTAACCCACATGAAAACATAACAAATTGTATCATATATACTTAAAACCTCTTAACTAGTGAGCGCTTTTGTTGGACTTTATTTTCACCATCATATAAAAGCACCATTGGCTTGTTCCTAATTCTAATTCGCAGTTCAATGGAATAAGGGTTAGAAAGGAGAGAGAAAGCCACACATTAAAAATAAATTGTTAGATTTTCTATTTGTACATGTAAACAATGCAGAAGGTATCGTGGCTTCGGATTTTCATCCACAGTAAATATTACGGACGCACAGACGGAGAGATGAGCCAGAGGAAAGTAGACCACCAGCGGAGAATCGGAATGAATGAAACCACCTATGGATTATTTTAAAACGATTTTAAATCGGTTCAAAGAACACCCTTGAACTCAACTAGTTAGGTTATCGGCATTTGTGTAACAGAGGGAGAAGTGAGACTGGATATACATAATATATAGCCTCGGATTTGAGCCGATCGACAAATTTTAATATCCATTTCAATTACGATTCAACACTTTTCTCTTTTGTTCTCTTGTATTTTCTAACCCCTGAAAGCGTCATATGGCCATTATTTAAAACGCTTTGTGGTTTTGCTGTAGTTGGATGAAAAAAAATGAAACCTGTGTCATCTTTTTGGTTGATTTTTTTGTAGTTTATAGTAAACTGCAATTTTAATTCAAGAATTAAATAACTGAATTAAATAACTGAAAGCCTTAATTTTAAATTTGGTACAATTATAAAATAAAATGGCGGGAAAACCGACAGATACAACATTTTAAATTGTTTCTGAGGTTAGATTTCAAAAATGAAATAAAACTTGGGTTTGACAGAAAGATAAAATAGAAATATGATACTGTTGGCAAAGTAGTTACTCCCCGTGCATTTGTTGGTGGACAATTTCCAATAGGTTGAAAACAAATTGAAAGTGTCAACTCCTGGTTCAAAAGATACATGCAAGTACATACTTGCAGACACACACCAGCATCCACCATTTTAATATGATTAGTTTTGTGAGCGCAGAGACTCAGCAACTTTTCCTTTCCATTTCGACTCCCATTCCATCATTGTCGCTCATAGATTATTAGGGGAAAGTTCATCTGATGAGCTCTCTCTCTCTCTCTGTTTGTGTGTATGTGTGTGTTTTTAACATTTTTTAGTTTAAAGCCTTGGCTTTTAAAACAACAGGGCAAATAGATACATATTATATACTCCGTCTTGAATCCGTCAGCTTACCATTCCCTGTGTATTTTGCTTTTTGGAAATTAGTGCGGAGCGAGCGAGTGTTTAGAACTCAAATGAGAGGCTCAAGCTAAATGAAAGAATTAAAAATGAATTATTTTAAAAGTATCTGGCACATCAGTCACATGAGGTTTTTTCTCGTACCCTTCAGCTTTTCTCCACTTTTCTCCCCGTTGTTTGGGAGTATTTGCGCAATTTGTATCTGTATGTAAAGAGGAGGAGTGGAACAGACAGACAGAGAGAAAGAGAGAGCAAAATGTGTTCCGTTTGATTTTCTTTTTTTCCTCCGGCTTCCGTTGTCGCCAGAATTCGGAATACACAGAATGTAACTGCATCTGTATCTGTATCTGTATGTGGTGCATGGAATAGTTTTTTTTCTGCGTTTATTGAGGAATGAACGAAATGAATGAATAAATGCGTATGTATATGGAAGAAGGCAGCAGCCAACTACAGAGCTAGAGAGAGAGAAGCAGAGGGTGAGGAGAATAGAAGAAATGGAAAGGAGAAATAGTGAGAGGCTGGGATGTTCTAGAAAAAGAGTAATCGAGTTTTCAAGAAGAACCTCTATATTGACAATGGCAAAGCTAATTGAAAGCGAATGTGATGAATGGTTACCATTTTGTCACTGTCTTTCACCGCTGTTTTAATCACAACAAAAGAAAACAGAGCTCCATTTGACCAAATTAATTTCACCGTATACACTATACCGTCGCCTTTATCCACATGCACATCACCAAGAGTTCACGTAGAAACATGTACACACACATTTACACACAAGCACAAACTGTCAGCAAAACGGGAGGAATCTTCTTGGGAAATGTAATAAGATTTGTTTTCTATCATCTAAAGGCATTCGCGGTGTTGATCAGGGCACTGAGTAAAACCGAAGAAGGTTAAAAAAATAACGCTTTGCGTTGGCCTTCCGAGACAGCCAAAATGTAAGAATACCAAAGAATGTAAAAAACGCCTAGATCTTTATAAAATTTGTTTACAGTTGTAGGTAAACGAAAGCTGCAATTTATCTCTATATTTATAGACAGATTAAGAGCTACTACGAAATATGTAAATAATTTATCATCGACTACTTGCGGTTAAATCCTTGCTATTAATTTGTATTATGTAAATTATTATGTAAATGAACATCTTAAAATATAAAAATCTTAAAAGGAAAAAATGCCAATCCATTTAGATGGATTTAAAACTCGCTAGTGATTCAGGGATTTTTATGATAAATAACTAATGGTGAATATTTATACCAGTCATTTCCACCCTACTTTTTATTAATTTCCCTTCATTTGCATGTTTCGATACGGGCATATACTTAAAACTTATTCATTGTAATAATAATAATACAGATATAATGACTAACGTGTAATGCACAAATAGAAATGCTTAGAGTACAATACTATACAACATCATGTACAATACAAACAAAACGAGTCGTTTATTCTCAGCTCTCTTAATATCTTTATCGATATGCACACAATTATCGAGTTCGATTGTTGATATTATGTTTCATGAGTTTCATATTATTTTTCAAGCGGAGAACAGAGAATGAATGAATGAATGAATGAGCGAGTGAAATGGAGAGGGAACGAGAAAGTGAGGACACAGTTCACTTTGTAGCTCTTGCGTTTACCCTTTTTGGTTTGATGTTTGTGAGCCGTACGCTCTTTCAACTCCCAACACTATCACCCCAGATAGTTTGCATTAATTATTTTCCACGCACTCCGCCGTGTACACTTATACACACGTCTCAAACTATGAATGGCTCTATGTATGTGTGTCTAAAAGTAATAAATACATGTTTGTATGCAAATATCAAATATGTTTTTGAGGGAGTGCTAAAACACTACCATGAGATGCATATTCTCATGTTTCACACTGTGTATGTATACTGTATACCTACACGAACACAGGCAGCACTTGACTCTACCCGCAAAATACTTAGAGATTTTTTGTGCCGTGAACCAAACCCTTCCTATTCTACATACACACAGTATAGAGGAAGAATGAGACGCAGAAGAAGCGACGAGGCATGTTAATGGAGAACCGGAAGTAGGGCAGCTTATAATGTTTCCTTGAGCTCCCCAGCTCGGCAATTAAAAGCGGAGAACATTTCCATTATTATGCAGAAGAGGGCTGCGGACCAAGAACAATGACTGCTGTGATCGGGATCGGAATCGGGATTTGGATGTGGATCTCGATGGAGGAAGCCGGACGCTGGCTGTAACAGTAATGATGTCGCGTGTAGTACTCAAAGTTGGATATGCGAGTTGGAATCCGAATTTGAAACCGAAACAGAAATCTGAATCGTCTGAATTCTGAATATCTATCCATGAAAATATACGTACATATATATGCAGATTGTCAAAATTATATTTAATACACATCTCCCATTGTTTTGTCTTTGTCTCTGCTATTGTCATTTGAAACAATCCTCCATCCATATAATAGAGTGGATTAAATGCTCTCATCTATCGCGAGACGGAGACCTGCTTTAATTTTAGATACGGAAAAAGCCGCCTAGGCGAGAAAATGGAAGACGAGAAGGAGGAGGGTCATAGTGCAGTTCAAAATTCAAAATATTTATCTACTACTACTTTCATCAACGTCGTTGTCTGTTTGTCCGTCAAATGATGGAAAATTAAGACTGTCTAAGTAAGTCAAGTCACAGGAAGAAATTTTAAATGTTTGAATTTAAAATATAGTGACTACCAAAAAAGGAGAACAGTCTTCAGCACCAAGAAAATATCAATTGATAAAAAGATAATTCTGCATATTGTATGCGTATGTATCTACCACTTGTCCCCACCACACGGTGGCGGGTTCAGCCTAGTGATTACAATATTATGCAAATCTTTATTATTATTGCGACTGCTACTAATACTTTGTATACAGTAACAATGACCAAAGACTAAAGGGTTTTCCCTCATACAGTGACAATGACAACAGAGTCACAGTCCACTTAAGATTAACGGCCTCCACGATGATCGTGTATATCACAAGAGAAATGTTCTCTCATCTCTATTAACAAGTTTAAAGCGGGAGTTGCACAAGCAGTATGAGCCATAATAAAGACAAAGAAGGATTCGTCGTCCTCGTTGGAGTAAGAGGAGCAAAAGAATCAGGAAAGACGAAAACAAAAGGAGAAAAAAAATGAGCCAGAGGTTGACTTTGATGTGAAGCTAGCTGTTGATTACTGTAGGCTCCGAAATTTCCACTTCATTACCGGGCTAATCTGCAGAAAACTCTTTTGTCTTTCGTGGCTGCATTTTTTTACCCCCACGATCTTGTGTCTAATGGCTTGTAAAGCGAAAGAGTTGTGAACAAAACACCAGGGTGGTTGGGGATATTTAGTGCTACCACCCATTTTTTCACACAATCTTTTATTTTTTCCTTCCTCCATCCCTCCCGCTCTCTCTGCATGCAAATCTCTTGACGTTTGTCCTTTTTGTCGTAGCCGTTGTCTCTTTGTGTGGTATATATACTCTCGAGTCAGAGTCAGATCAAAGTCAAAGTCAATTGACGTATCATTATTATGTCCCCGACTTACATATAAACATGAAGGATTTTCTCTCATTCTCTCTTTTAAAAATTACAAGTGAGCATAATAAACTTCCTCTCCGCGTTCCCCCTTCTTTAATTTTCTTCTACAAGTCACAGCAAAGTCGATCAAATCATAAAATAGTGTAAAGCGTATATCTATATGTATGCACAGCATACTTATCTATGCAATATAGAAATAAAGAAATGTGCTTTGTGTCAACCGCTTTTTTGTTCATTAAACGTCGAAAAAATCTCAATTTAACTACAATACGCTTCTTTTCATACACACACATATGTATTGACTAAGAAGAAGTCAATATGGATGAGGAAAAGAGCTCAAGTCAAAAAGTAAATCAAAGGAGAACCAGGGGGAATCTAAAGTGGAGAAAATGAATGGCAAACCAATGAGTGTACCCACAAGTAAAAGCCGGAGAAGTGATCCACATTTATTATTTATATTTGTATGAATATAAAGAGAACAATGCAACACACTACACTGTAAAACTCTACACGCATATGCACAGTACATATAGCTGCATAAAATGAGTAGCGAGACAATGACTTTGATATCGCTGTCTTAAGAAGATTGATCCAACGGAAATTACACACAAATATCAGCAAACTACGATACGAGGTCCTGCGGTATAAGCTCTTTATATTTTTCCTTCCACATTGTACACTATACATGAGGAAATACCTAAATGAGGAAAGAGCGGAGACAATTTATACTTATTATTTTTGCTGAAGGCTTGAGCTTTTACTCCAAAGGAAGCAAAAGAGTATTGAGCATAATGACAATAATAATAATGATATTATTATAAGTAATATGTATCAGCAGACATATATGAGCAAAGCTTGTGATGACGGCGATAAAAAGGAGAAACAGAAAGAAAGAGAAATAATGGGGTAAATGCACACATACATGTACATTGTACATAGAGAAACGGCAGATAGATAGATTGACAGACAGACAGTTTTTATTCACATATGTGTGTAGTGTGTACTGTAGAATGAACATCATGTAGATATTATGGATGTAGAAGGAAGAGATGTTCAGCACTGGGGAATATTAGGAAAAATGATGATGGTAGAGAACCTCTTGAAAGCTTTTCACATTTTGTCATCTCACATCTCGGAGAATCTCGGTTACGTCGACGTATTATTTTATTATAGCCAACACACTACAGACTACAGGGACAAACATCAACCAAAACTACCGAGCAATATCTGTATGCATGCACGGCTGTTTATGGATAGACGTACATAGTAATATTATTACAGATTATATTATACTGTAGTTAAAGCATCAAGATCCTATACATATACTTACATAATATGTGTTTGTCTTTTACTTCCAGTTCTTTCTCTTCCGACTGTTGATCTATGCGTTCTTCCTTTTCCAAGACATGTGATGTGAGACAAACAAGTTGAACTGAAGACAGAGCATGTATGCTCCATTATTATCATCACCATCATCATCATTATTATTATTGGGCTGTGGAGGAGTAGGAAAAAGGAAGAAAAACCTCAAGTAAATATATCACACACTTTCTCCTGTAAAAAAGACACAAGGCACACACACACACAACACATCCTATTTACAATGGAAACGGAATGCATATATGGATCCTTCATCTCTCATTGTATTCCATCTGTCTGCTGGTTATTACCTTTTATTATTATGGCGGATTATTTTTTAGCTATCTGCTACCTCTCATGTCTCCAATTCTTATAGACACAACACACAAAACATACACACATTATTTTTTTTATATATGATATGATACACTTTTATGCCATTTTTGTTCGTTTAGTATTTTTCACATCCTTTCCTTGTGCTTTCATTTGTCATGGATGATACGCTTCCCGTTCGTGTTGATTTTAGACATCTTTGCTTGCCGAAGAACGTAAAATATAATATTAGGATTAAATGTTTCTGACTTTGACTTTAACTATGAAAAAAATCAAATGCGGGCATTAGAATAATATTGTAAAAAATTAAGACTTTGAGTTTTGGAGAGGGATCTGGTGGCTTGATGTTTTAAAGACTTTTGACTTGCCCCCACAATACAGAGTGGAATATGTAAATAGCTATATATACATATGAACCATTCCATTAGAAGAATTGGAGGGATGAAATGTGAGAGGAGAGGGCGATGAGCGTGTACAATGTACTCTGTATACATACAAATACATACAAAGAAAAAAGAAAGAGCAGATAGAGTACAGAGAGAGGATTCTGTCGCAAAGTTTCCAACTCATAAAAAAGAGAAAGAGAGAAGATGGGAAAAGGAGAGGTTGCAGGGGAAAAGTGAGCATGCCAAACCAAACTGCTAGCAAAGATAATTTGAATAAAATCAGGAGGAATCAGAAAGAAAGAAGCTTTCAGTGCACTCAAGTATATCAGTCGTAAAAATGAATGAACCAAGAAGAAGACGCGTCTTCATTTTCATCTGTGGAAACCCACACAAAGCACAGGCATGTATGCATGTGCAGTGCATAAGTACATTGTACTTAAACAGAGCAATACATAATGATACAATACAAAAACAGCATTGAACATTGAACCAGAGAAAACGAGAACATCTCGCCTTCCTTCCGGGGATGAAAATGCAGACGACCGAGGTAAAGGGAAAATCCCATCCTTGTCTTCCTATACTTCTTCTTTCCGTCTCAACAAGAACAAATCAGCAACTAACGATAAGTACCACAAAAACACAACAAGGGGCAACCATACCGTCGCATATCGTATTTTCTCCGGGATATAAAAGAAAAAAGGTTTTTAAAAAAACAACTTTGACTGTGACAAGTCAAAAGTTCATTGTATATTGTATATGCATAAAGTATGAAGTGCATTTGTAAAGTGTATAAGTAATAATATGGACATATTGTTATATCAAAGGAAAACAACTGTAAGCTACTTATTTTTTAAACAAACGAAAACATTGTAGTTGAAAATTCAAATTTGAATTCCGATTTCTGTTGATGGGTATCAATAATAGATCTCGCTTATTTTCCAGTCTGGTAGTTGAAGGTTAATTTAGCAAAAAGGCTAACATTTTCTATCCATGTTTTACCCATATGACAATCGCGTCCACTTGTAGCTACGTATTGTGATTGTGAGTGTTGTCCTTTTAGAATTTTTCAAAGGCATACTGATAAACTTGAATTTTTTCGAAAAAATTCCCCTTCATCACTTTTGAAACAGATGGCTACTAAAATTCAATGTTTTACTATATGTATGCACATTGCATATAGGTGGATACGTGTGGTATAGTGTGTAATAGCTATACCTACTACTTTTAAAAGCTTATCGTCTTTTTATTCTGCACGTACAAACAGAGTGTAAATTTGAAATGTGTGTGTGTGTGTGTGTCTGTGCATGTCAATGTTAAATGTATGTTGTAGGTTTTACACAGTACAAATGTGACAACCTGTAAAACGCGGAGTCCAAGCTGGCAGTACCAACTTCCAAAGATGGCTAATCTCCGATTGTGTTTGAGCACTCGGGATAAAATCGAAAATCGAAAATAAAAATGCGGCTAACTCCACCCCTCATATTATAATATTGACACACAAAAATATCCAACACTGTACAATACACAATTATTCATTGTACAAAGTGTATATTGTATATATACATAGATACACAGGCAATCATCACTGCGGATGAGTTAGACAGATGCTTAATGAAAGTCAAGACTTGGGATATTTTATCTGATAAATGTACAGTTTGATCGATCGAAAAGAGAAATGTGAGCATGTTACAAATTAAATACTTAATATGGATGCTCGACAAATGGCAAACCCAATATATTGTTAATCACTCAGTATCTATTTATTAAATACGGCTGTTATTATTACCATTATTATTATTATTGTGTGTCAATACATCTAGAAAAATTCTTATCGGAAAAGCGTACATGAAAAACAAATGCACATATGGGTAGGAAAAGACTCTTTACGATTGACAGAAGATTTGCATGAATTTAAAGATGGATCAGATCGCCTTTCTAATGAATCCTTAAGTAGACTCAAAAGCCAAATACATTCTGCAAT
>JAQIVE010000647.1:0-33815 GCA_034698285.1 Sminthurinus bimaculatus
GATCGGGACGGGACGGGACGGAAAATTCGAAGTCCGAGTTCGGGACGGGACGGGGCTGAAAGGGCAAAGTTCGGGTTCGGGACGGGACGGGACTCAGAAGCTCGTCCCGAACTCATCCCTAGTACGTACGTGTATACTGTATATGCAAAATCCAACGGAAATCGTCCAATCAGATAATAGCTTACGTTCGTACATACATATTGCATATTAATATTCATATGTATGCCGAGCTTAAATATACGTGAATTTCGTCCATTCTCGAAGTTCCACATGAGGACTATGTGAGTTTCATATAGTGCTACACAACACTTGCTATTATTTTTTCCATCCTTTATAGCGCTCATATGCTTGTGACAAATGAAAAGGACTGAATGAACCTAGACGACCATTATTTACCTATATGTGAATGGCCATAACTATACAAAAGTAGCAGTTGCCAAAATATATGGACAAAATATTGTTAAAACTAAACAAGTATGCATACAGTTAAAACTCTAAACATTAGTATGCAAGAGGCAGTATATCGGGGCACAAAAGTCAAAAGCACTCCTCAGCAGCTGTAAGCTTGGACGTTTATTTTGGGGTTTTCGTCGTGCCCCTTCGTGACTTCATAATTTGTTTTTCCAGACTCTATATGTATATATGTAGTATGTACTTGCGCGCTCGTAATTATTATTATATGGAAATTTCAGCATAGATTTACAATTTACATGGAAGAAGAAGAGTATCGTGGAAATTAGAATTTTTCATACTTATATTTTGTTACATGTAGCTTATCCCCTTTTCTCTCGCTGATTTTGATGAAAATTTTTCCTTAACGGGAAAATAGAGTAAAAAACTACAGCTTGGGTGGCTTCTTATTGTTAGGCTTCTCTTTAGTAAAATTAAATTCTTCAATCTTTTTGTTACTGTACGATTTGAAAATTCGGCCACTGCCAGGAATATAAATTAGGATTTTTAATCCTCACATTCTTCCAAATTATTTTCTGTGGAGCAAAACATAAGCTACGTATACTATAATTGTATGTTATGTATATGAAACACACATTGTAAATGTTTATCCGAATATTATGGATTACCATAATGTTATACTCTCCATTTTTTTGGCAACAGTAGTGTTCGTCACTGAAGGAGCTGGCTGTCTTTTTTTACTCCCACGTATAAAAATTGTATTATCTATAATACTTATAGCTTATAGCTCGAGTGTTCAACCTGTTTTTTAATATGCACATCATAGTCACAATATATCATGGGTATGACTAGTGCCTTACAAGTTTCATTCAATTTAAGTTCATGTGTTCTAAATTTAAGGTCTTACACTGACTGATGGACCGTAAAAAATGTTTATGTGCAAGTTCTAATATGTACTTATTGGAAAATTGGAAAAAAGAGGGTCAGCTCCATAACTATAAATCTTCGAAGCCAACAATATTATGAGAGTTCAACTTAAATGATATTTTTATGTTCGGCTCTTCCATCTTTCGTTCAATGTGCTATATTTAAACCCTTGTGAGAGCATTTTTATATCGAAAGTGAAATAATGTACATCATCAGCATGATGATAATTTTTTGGGCAAAACCAGTATCATGCATCATGCATAAGTTGAACTTTGACGCATTTCATTTATTACCTACGTATTAAGTTAAGTGTCCGGGATCCAAGTCAATTGGATCCAATTGGATCGAATCAAACATAAAATTGAAAATGAGATTGAGAGAGAGAGAGGAGAGAAGGCGAACCAGAATAACTTAAAGGAAATTACATGCAGACATCATTCATTTTGCAATAAATTATACTGCGTTTTAGACTCCAGGATACATATTCCAGTATAATATAATTAGAATCTACTTTGAAATTGAAATATCTTTGTTTACTTTCATCATTGTCTTATTTCTTATTATCGTATCTAGAAGAAAAACAGCAAAAAATTCAATTTAACTTCTACAAAGCAGATTCGTATATTTTTGTGTACTGTGGACATTTTAAAAGTAAAAATGGAATTAAAACTAGACGGAAATAAATATACATATTCACAATGGCAAATGACATGATGTGTTGTGATAATGCATTGTATACTGATTGTGAGAACAACAAAAGGTTCTCTCAGCACTTTTCCTTTTCAAGGCACTCTCAGCTTCACGGTACATTAGAGAGATGAAAGAAAGACATTATCCTGGTGCTGGAGCCTCACAAGTCAAATGTATGTATTGTGTAGTATGTATAGTTGGGAGGAAAAGAAAAAGGCCAACCTTTGTACATGATAATATGCTTAATATGCATAAAAAGTACGTCTCATCTCATTTTCTTTCCTTTTGATATCGAAATGGATGCAGATGCAGGTTGACAACACAACAGACAGGTACTCATAGTACTGTGTATGTATAATGTATAGCTTGCACAGGAAGAAAACAAAAAAACTTCTTTTCTACACACATGGATTTTGTATTATTTTGGTGACTGTGCATGTATTTTATGTACACAGATACAGGGTAGAGACAGAGACTCAGAATAGGATTTTATTTTATTTTATTCGCAGTCCCTATATGTATTACTGCCTCGATCCTCCGCGATGCGTTTCCGTCACGCATTTTCTGTCCTGTGACCTTGAGTGAGAAATCTCCGAGACTCGACGATTACGAATTACGACGACGTGGACAATTGTCTCTGCTGAAAGGCAAATTCTCTACAGAAATGTACACTTATTTTTTCCCACACAGTGTTGTGTTGTGTTTTTCTAAATCCATGTCCCCGTTGCACCTTATCTATCCATGCACTTAAATACCTGTGTAAAGAGTGTCAGTAGTCAGTAGATATTTGTCTGTCATTCAAGGATAAGGATAAGTTTACACAACATTCAGCATCTTGTTTAGGTTCAAAAGGATATTTTATAATGGCGAAAATAACAATCAATGTATGTTTTAATTGTTTGCGATAACCAATCATTCATTGATGGTTATAAAAATGGATATGTATTTTGTTGGGACAAACCTGCGAAAAGTTTTTGAGTGAAAAAAGCGAATCATATACACATTTCCTTTTTAAGCCATGGCTCGCTTTTCTGCTGGATTAAAATTTCCATGATATTCTTCTTTAATATCTTACAATATTCTATATTGTATATTGTACACATTAAACAAGCTTCAATCTTTCTACGAGCATCTTCATCTGCAAAATGAAATTTTCGATTGAACTTTTTTTGTAAAAAGTATATTATATAGCAATCCGTAAGCTCCTTTACGCCTCGTAAATGCGATACAGCTTCCGTACACACTACACATACACACACCTACACACAATAATAATTGAGAGAACCGCAAGAACCTTTTTTCGAAAATATGACTCGGCATGTACTATTTGTTATTTGTAGAGCATTGAGCACTATGAAGACCGTTCAACGTTGGTCAGCCGCCAAGTAATTTGCTTGACTACCCAGACCACAACCGAGCCATCCACATGAGATTATGTATAGGAAAAAATGAAGGGTCTTATATGTACATATCTTATGTTAACTATTAGTGCCATTACGATTTACGATTGCATGTGCACAAATATCTGCATACATGTATCTAGACGGAGAATTCTCAGCTCTTCACCCTGATGTTTTCCTTTTTATTCCTCTCGTCAATTACCGTAAACATTGAATCCTATGATGATATAAGATAATGTGTAATATGAGAGTAACATCTATCTCAGTATACATAAGTACGGTAAAGTGTACGTATTACGTATCTATATGCATACAGTAGGTTATGTGATTATGTGTAGCCCAATAAAGATGCACAGGTGGAAATCACAATAAAAGATGGTAAAGAACAAAGGAATCATGTAATAAGTTCTCGGCTTGATAAGTTTCCTCTTACGTCTTGTGTTGTGAGGAATATGGAGCAAACTCATTTGTTATTATGTACTCCACATGAACGATACGTAAATATGATGCATTGCTCTCTAAATCTAACTGTATTTTCTTCTCGTCACAACACACAATAATACTTTTAATTCAGATATGCATTTCAGGTGTGTATTATGTACTGGCGACGATCCTTGTGTAGTGTATAAAATTGTTCCAATGGATGTTGATGCGAGCATTTATCTTAATTTAGCCAAAGTGTAGAATGGTGTAAAAAAGGAGGATTCAGACAAACCGGATAAATTGTTCCATTATTTTAAAATTGGATACTAAAGAGACTAAAGGCATTGTACATACACACATACATGCTTAACGATATAATATAACGTGTAATGTATATTATTTATGTATGTATGTATGGTCATTAAATCACATCCTTCAAACAAACTTTGTCCTGGTACATTGATAATGGTGGAAAAGGAGGATAATCTAATACACCGTTTAAGCATTGTTTTTCAAACATATTAATTTCCAGTTTCACATACTTTTTCACACAAGCTAACAGCAGAATGCGGGACATCAAATATGTGTGTACATTGTACACATCTAAATGGTAAATGAGTATCAGTTTCCTTTAATTTTCCTGCTCCTACAGGATATCTGTTTAGAATATACCAAGAAACTTGTCGGTGGACAATGGTTTTTTCACCCCCTGCTAGACAGTCATCATGATGAACATAATCATGAAAATGCAAATGACACTGGACTATAAGAGTTCACATAATATGTATAATGTATAAAGTTGCCTTGTTCTTCATGCTGATTGATCAGTTGACTTGACTAATAACTGACAAAAAATAATGTCATATTGACATCCAAGAAAATCTTATCCTTTGTTTGTATGTTCTTCACCTCTTTCTCTCTCAGCTACTGCTAGCTACTGTGTGCGTTTCTGATTTTTTACTGCTTGCCCATATAAATCTCTTTTTTTTGCTGTATACAACTGTAATAACTAAATACACACATGCCTTACATTTATGTATTGTACAATATATTACGATGATACGATATTATAGAGATTTGTGACTTTGTCGTCAAGTTTCTGGCAACTGTGTGTTCTGTGGTCTCTGGTCATGTTTATCATGTGTCATCTGTGCATGTCTCTCCTTTCCTCAAGGTCTTTTGTTTAGCAGTTGAGCAAACAAATGGACAACAATATTCTAATGAAATGAAATGACCAGACCAAAGACCAGTTAAGTGAGTCCCCGATGTGAAATGGAATCAAAAATGTGTACACAATAATAATTATCATTTCGAGCCCATCACCTCAGCAAAAAGTTGACATTCAACTAAAAAAATCAGTCTGCACTTCTTTCTGTAGATGCAGAGTCAATGAATTAAAAACTGCTGTGTATATATGTACATTGTACATAGATAAAAAAGAAGTATTGTTTCTCCGTTTGTTTTTACATTAGCAGGAGAGATTTATGTGAAATAGATTATTAAAAGAAATAAAAGCAACTGTTTTGTATGTATATATAACAATATTAAATATCAGTAATGGAAATTGAAGAAGAAAACACGATTGACCATAAAGAGCAGTAGCAGTAGCAACAACGTTGTGTGTAGTAAATTTATAACAGAAAAGCTCAGCAGGAGTAAAATCAACAAGAACAGGTGCATAATATCAAACGTATTGTTGTTCACAGTTATGTCATTAGATAAAGTCCAATTTGTCTAATTTTTTCATTATTCTCCGTGTTAAACAGCAGGGGACTTTATTATTAACTGTGTACACTTATGTGCTCTGGCTTCCTATATCACAGTCAAGAAAATTAGAACTACAATAATAATATTACAATTGTACGATGTTGCGACCAGAAGTATTTATACTGGTTTAAAATTTCTTTTTTATACAACATACAGAATACAAACTGTATGATAATACAGTACATAATGTATCTTATATTATGCAAGTTTTTAATAAGGTTTAATTCCTCCTTTGAAATTTTTTCTTTCAGCTACCATTCTATATTAAAGTTCATGCACTATTTTTTCACTAGCTAGAAATGAAATGCTAGATCGTTGCTGTTAAAGTAAAGAAGTTCTAACAGTACACTACTATAGATTTTGCTCTTATTCTTTCTAATTATCAATAAACATGATGTGCCTAAATAAAGGTGTTTTCAGTGTTAAGCTGCAATTAAATATTCGTACCATACCTTGGGCTTGCACTTGTTACTTAAATACATGTATTATGTATTATGCTATTGAGATTTACGAATATATTACCCGAGTGCAACTTTATTCAACTACTGCATCATACATGTATAATGTATAGTGTATTTTTATGTTATCTATGTATTTACTATTCAGTGGATCGCTCATGAATTGACATTGATACTAGGACTAGAAAAAAACATACACAAACAACACAGAACAAAGAGCCCTGAGCTCTATGTATTGTGTATTATGCATGTACATATAATATATTGAATCGGTATTCCATCGGTACGTATTATTTTATTATCCGTACTGTAGAACTATTTTAACAAACTGTGTATGCAGTCGCTATTGAACAATGACGATAGCAAAGTTAATATGTATGTACCATATATAAACTTCCATACCAGCTATTGAACAAATCAATATTATAATACCATAGTATAATTATGTATGTATTATCTGATGCATAATACCTATTTTGAGGGGATAATAATATTATACACAGATAGATTCGTTCTGTATTCTGTTTGAGTCACTTTAAAAGTACTCAGTGAACAATAAATACAATGAATGTACTTACTTTTCCCCCTTTGTACAGTATAATATCACGTATTATATCATTAGATTATCATGCAGAGCTTTGTTTTTGTATTTTTTGTTAGTCCAGAGTCAAAGTCAATGCATAATATAATATTGTAGCTCGTGTGTTGCAGATGTATTATAATCCATAACTTGTATACTTGTAATATACGTTGTGTGGAACTTATGGCTACACGAGGAAAAATATTATGGATATTGTTTTGCAAGAGCATTACATATTTTATATACAAATACATATATATTGAAATTTGCAGAAATAAATCTGCATTTCTCTCATTCTCTATCATCATCTCTTTGCTCATTGCTACTCGTACAAATCGTCAGTATGCATACCATGACGTACGGTTTTTGTACATATTATTCTCAGTATCTATATAGATTACTTAAAGGAAAACTTTGCGCTTTATGTGCTAGACGTAGAAACGTAGAACGTGCTGCAAAAAACTTAATGAAGAACGTGTGAGTGATGGCAAAGTTTACAGGGAACAGCAATAATAATATTAATAATTGGAAACAATAAGAAGTATGTACAATGTACAATCTATGTATACCTATACTTTTAATAAGTAATATCTAACTAATCACGAGCCTATACTTCACACGCTGAGATATTTTTCATATAGCCTCAGTGCATTATTATTACACTATATGTATCTTGTATATCTTGACTATATCTATATTTATATTGCGATAGGAATAATTTGGATCTACAATTTGGAATCTGAATGTGATAATTTGCAAGTGAAATTAACGTGGCCACGAGAAAAAGCGAGAAGAAGGCCATTGTATGTCAGTACTTTTGTATACTTATAATAAAATATTATGTATATTATGCACAAGTATGTTCATTCGTACAGAAAAAACTCTCAATCTCTAGTTAACTAAATATTATACATTACGTACGTATTATGCCATGGATGAACATTATCTTTGTGTGTAAACAACACATTTTAAGCCAATTTCTGGTTGTGCTCAATTAACTGTATATTATGTTATCAATTATGTATCTTAAAATAAATGGTCATTTTTTTAACTTCAACAACTGATGAGACGGTCTGTGTGTCCATGTACATACATACTACGAACATGCCAATGCATTTAAAATTTAAATGTAACCAACATTATGGATACTCACAGATCACTAATCTTGTGGCTAATTGTGGTCATGATAATTGACCCTCGTTGTAATTGCTTCTAAAGATGATTGCCAAACTACATTTTATCCATGCTGTTACTTCACTTTGGGAAATTAGGCTATTAAATGCCCTACTTAAATATAACTATATTACATTTAAAATAACATGATGAAACACGTGTTATATTATTATTTGCAATTTCTCACCTTCATCTTGATGAATCCAAAGAGGTTTTAAGACTGTCCCAGTTCCAGAATAAGCACTAAGCGATTTAAATATATGAAAGATCCAATACAAAGAGTAGATTTAACTAAAAATCACAACACATTTTAACTGCACTTTATTTTAGTTGCTTTGTGACTGTTTTCTTTTTTCCATCACTTTATATTTGTAATCTGTACAAAAAGCAAGGCGAAGATGCACAAATGGTAATAATAAGTTCAAAGTTGGCAGTGGTAAAACTGAGATAGGGAACAGGGAAGCTTCGTTGCTCGTCTTATCTGTAAAAAATGTTTGATCTTGTCATTTGTTATGTAAAATGTAAAAACTATAATATATATTAGCTATGCGGGTTATTGTCCTAAAACATTTTTTCGTCTTTTTTCAAATGTAAATACTTCAAATTCCTAATTATTGAAGAATCTTTTGCTACGTCAGAATATTATACACTGTATCTACATGAACTTATTTTTTTATTTTTTGCGTTAAAGAATAAAACTTTTGTATAGGGTAATAATACAACTGCTGTCACTTTTATTTTCCATCACTCAGCGGTTTAATCTGTATAACATGTACTTGTTACTTAAACAGGCTGGGAGGGTTTTTTCTTGCCTTTCTATCTCGCTCTCTCTCTCTCTCCTTTCACTTTCCGTCTCTCCAAGTCTGAATCACCGTACGACTCCAGAATATTTATATTTTCTGTAAAATCCTCAGGTTACAACACGGCCTTGATGCTATTATTATTATTGTTTTGTCCAGGTTGCAAGAGAAATGGAATGTATAGGTAAATAAAATAATATTTAATATTTATTGAAAGCACAGAGTGTATTATAGAAGAAGAAGAAGAAGAATGGTTAAGAAGTGGTGGGCACTCAAAATAGTCAATGTCAACGTCAAGAGAACCACCAATGTGCTCAAAAGAGTGCTTGGTTAGAGACTGTGGCTCTATTTTCTAGACGGCTAGAAAAAAAAGGAGGGAAGGAGAAATCCGTAATCTGAACACTGTACAATGTACACTGTTCACGAGCTGTGCATAACAAACAGTATTTTGTGTATATATATATATATGTATAAGTATATATAATTGTGTATCAAAAGCATTTAGACTGTCTTTGAGCCTTTCTCCGGCTGTATCTCTGGCTAACCCTCCGGAAAATCAATAAAGTGGCGTAAATATTCGCAAGCGCAACTCACACATCTTACGATGGATAGGTATATATCTACGAAGGTTGAAGGCTTCCTCCAAAAATTGTCCAGGACGTTGACTACCGACGACGTCAATATCTAGATATATGTAAATTCACTCACATACATATGCACAAACAGTTTACTATTATTGTATAGATACACAACACAATACGCTATTATAGCTTAAAATCCACCGACAAATATGTATTTCTCCATACATTCGTATTGCCTCTCTGCTACTGCTGCTGCTGAACTGTCACTGGTGTTCACTGCTCACACAAACACACAAGAAGTTACTTTACTTGTCGTAAATGCTCTGACTGCACTACATAAGTACTCTACTGTACTTTTAAAGTTGAGCTTTGTAAGTATCATCATTAGAGGAAGAAAAAGGCATTATATAATATATATGATCGTACAGCATAAATATGTATGATGTGTATTTTACTGCAGTTTTAGCTCCACTGAAACTGAATGAACGAGAATGAATGAGTGAATGACGGCTGCAGACTTTTAACTTGATGTGTGCCAACGTCAACCAAGAACAGGGATGTTCAATTCAAGCTGTATTAAAGTATTTATATTATGCGCCTCTTGTGTTGCTCTTGTCGTTGATGAAGATGATTATGTTAGTGTTATTCTTTAATTGGAAACTAGATCCAGCTCGCTGTGGTTAATTCTCCTTTGGTGTCAGCAACATTATTGAACCATGTGCTTCATATTATGTAACGTTATGTATGTATTCGCTCTTTCCTTTCGAGAGCGAGGAGTTTTACAAAGAACGTTTGCTTCGTGGGGAAGCTTGAAACAGCAGCTTCCGATTTGAGGAATCTTGCTTATTAGTTAGTATATTATTATTTGTTATAGTTAGTTTTTCTTAGAGGTTGTAATAAAAGCAAGATGAAGTATGAAGTAAGTAGAGATGAATTTCAGGAGCAGCATTCATGGAAAAATTTATTTATTTATTTATAGTGAAAGAAAGTTCTTCTACAGGTGAGGTCAGTGGCTATTTTACGAAATGTACTTAACCATGTCACTAGCTAGATTCCATTCTGTCTGCTGTCTGTCACGGGATGGAATCGAGCAAAAATATTAAATGTTCCTTCTTCTTCTGAATCTGACATGCAGATTTCTATTATGATATCTGTATTATCGTACAGTTAACGTCAGTTTTTCCGAGACGCACAGACGGAAGGACGGCGGGCGATGAGATGTTAACGACTCGAGAACTGTCGAATAACTAGAGAACTTGTGTGTGGAAAGAGTACATCATGGTAGATACATGGTAGTAAGTAGTAAGTAAAGATAGTGTGTACTGTGTATGTAGTTATGTGTGAGAGAGAAGGGAAAATAGACGATGCACGAGGTAAAAAACACCTGTGCGTGGCATGCCAAACCAAACCACGATAAAAGCATTATTATTATGATGAACAGGTGAGCGAGGGATACGCTGTGTAATTCAACGTATGTATACATACATACATCGGTGTATGTTTTTTCTGTGTTCTCGATCTCCGTATATATGTATTATGTACATAAAGAGTATAGATATGCCTGGATGTTCATTTACTCTTATGAGTATACGTATACAGGCTAAAGTGTATCAAAATGTGGTGCAGAATAATATTATTACCATGTTTTATAGATAGATAGATATCGTCAGCCACATCTCGTTTAATTAATCTAACGTTTTAGAACTTTGCATGGTGTATGAGGTGTACATACTATGTGTATAGTTCACATACTGATGTATGCTACGCTAATCAACACACAATTTACTCTACAGGTACTGACTATTCCAACATAACAAAGCATTATGACTATACATATTTAAATACATAATGCGACACCAAGCAAAAAACTTTCGGGTTTGTGGCTTGTGGGCTATGGGATTCCTAAATCGTCAAAATCGGTCAATTTTTGACTATACAGATCTGTAGGATCTCCAGAGATAAAAAAAGACAAATTAATGATGTATACATAATGCATACGGTATACACAAATGGTAAAATATGGATACACATGAGAATAAAGTTGCTTCAGGTATATAAGAGCAAATATTGTGTATAGTTCATTGTCAAGAAGTATCATCATTTTGTTTTATTTGATTACAATGCTATATGTTGTATTATAATAATGTTTTATATTTTTTACAAATCACTCTTATGTACAGATGAATATCCTAGATTTTAGTATTAGAACCTGCAACTGACTACAGGCAACTGTATTATTATTATTATTGTGTTTGATTTTGACAAATCAGTATTTCTTCCGAAATGTTTGTTTTCAGTTTTCAACAAAAAAGTATAATTTTGAGTTTCGTGTCATTTTTTCAAAAAGTTATTTATAAAGTAAAACCGTGTCTCTTTGTTATACATGATAATAATAATAATAATGGTATTAATTTTGTCTACAATGAATCGTGTGTGAATACTTCTCCTTCTGTCTCTTTCTCTCTCTAAATAACTACTATCAATACATAGATAATTAAAACATAACAATATTAAAGTTTTTTCAAAGTTTTAAAAGTTTGTACTTGAATGTTTCTTTTAAACTCTTGCTGTTCGATATAAACGAAACAATGATTTGTTTTGTATATAGCAATAATAATATTAATAATAATTGTGTTTGACACAAAAGTGTTAAATTGATGAAGACATATAATGTAAATACCATAACTATATTATGTATAATATATATATGTATGTATGTATGTACGTAATAACAATAAGCAAATAGCACACACAAAAGACAATGTGTATACATGACAAGGATTACATAATAATACATATAGTTTTATATCTTTTGTATAGATTATACACTATCATTATCATTACATATTATTGTTTTGTCCTAATAACTACAATATATAATTTTATTACCAGTATTTCTTAGTGTACTATAATATATATTGATTATATAATTTATTGTATATATTTTATACATAAACGATTATTGAATTTTCGTTGTTTCGAAGATTGTATTTTAAGATTGCATTATAGTCATTCTAGCATTTTAAGGCTTATGATTAGCATTATTGTATTACTGTATTAAAGTTCACTTTTCGTTTTTTTTGTTACTAAAAAGTACTTTGCAGTTGCCAGTTTTTGTGGTTGTGTGTAAATACAGTGGTAAATTTTTTAAACAAGAAATTTTCATTTGAGACATTTTTGAAATCTACACACATGCACTTGTAAGTTGCATTAATATTAGACAATATTATATAAGTAACATAGGATGAATAAAAATAAAACAAATGATAGAAAGAAGTAATAATATTTTTAAACATACTCTATAGAAAGAATGAAACCATATAATAATAATATAATAGTATATCTACATGTTATATCTATATGAGATAGATATTTTAGTAATAATATGATTACAATGTAGCCATTTACTACACCATATTATTGGAGAGAATAAATGGATGGATGTCTGTGAAGCTTGCATACACATTACACATATTGTTGTAATATTATATATATTTATAAAGTACAGAGTATAATATTATAGTCATACGGTAATTATAGTTTAGTATTGTCGTAAAATAGAGTATATATAGTAGAAGTTTTACACACACAGTTTGGACAGTTAAAAACACAGACTACTTTCTACGCAATATAGCAATATATAGCTAAATACTTGACAAAGCAATCGTTCCTTTTGTTTTTGTGGTTTTTTCTATCATTTTATGTATGTATCTAGTATCTACCTCTTGTTAATTGTAATAATATTGTTAGGTTAATAGTTATTAGTTTATAGTAGCATACAGAAGATTTTCAACAAAATGAGTTCATGTGTTTTCGTTGTTGTATTATAATATATGTTCATATTAATTTAATTACATTATTTATTTATCGTTAAGTATATATTTTTACTTTAGGAGACGGAGGAAATGGCACAATGAGGAGATCCCATTTCCACCAAAACTTTATCAAGCCATTGTAGAGGACCGTGAAGATGAATTTCAATCCAACATGGTGTAGAAGTAACATCCTGCCTGTGGTACTCTGCTCCCCATCCTTTGACGAAGGACATTCTACAAAAAAATATACATAATTGTTATTCAGGAAGCAAAATTTTGTAGCACAATATGTATTTTAGAGATTTTTTTGAAACTAAATAGTTCCAGGTGTCATAAGAGAAACATTCAAGTACATAATTTTTAAAATAAATGTTAGAAATCAGAACATATGTACCATCATTTCAAAATCTAATAATACAGAAAATACATGAATGAAACACCGCACAATATTTTGTCTTGCACATTACCTTATCGTACACATCTTGGTCAAATCGTAAACTGCTTCGAAGCCAAGGTTGACACATTGCGATAAGAGTGCGGCAAACTCTCGACTATTTATTGTAAGAGCATAATATTAGATTAAAATTTTACTACCATTTCAATTTAATGTATTATTTATTTATAGAAAGGTTCTGAAAACTCGCATCTGACTTCCGCCCTTTTGAGACTGAGAAAAATGATATCAATGATCAATGAATATCAATTCAGTTTAATCAAAATTTTTTAATGCATTGTTTTCCCAAATCCCAAAAGTCTCAAGTCAGATTGGAACTTTGTAAGTAAAGCCTTTTTGATAAACTGGATACGTACTTGTTGAAGATTTTCAGAGAGCAGCTAGGCGGTATTTTGCACACCGTGCTGGGATGAAATCCATGACTGTGATTGCAATTTCGCCTACACGGTAGTGAAAAAAAAGATTAGGAAAAAAAGGAAAGCACGCTCATCAGTAAATTAATTCATTTTAGTGCATTTAATGAGCGACAAAAAAATCATGCACTTACGATTGAACAAATATAGCGCTGTCGGATAAGCATTCTGCATAGACTTCACCATTTACATAAGTCAGTCTCACGCCTTGAAAAAGCAGAGTAAGAAAAAAAATTCATTGCATTTTACTTTCATTCACTGCATCGATTTTCAGTTATTTTGTTACAATAACAAATTTCTGGATTTAAAAAAACGTCCTTCTGAATGTTGAATACTTTAGCATGTGTAAATAGTAATGCGAAAAAAACAACATGCGGAAGATGATGTTCTGTATATTCTCAGAAATACTATGAATAAAATTGATTTTATCTGGGCGAATATAAATATTAGCTAACCTTTCCCTATATGTCGTCTTGTATTCTCTATAGTTGAGTTTCGATTTACGTTGGATAATTGTCCCAGGCAAAAGCGATCAAGATTATTACTTGGATTTGTAAAACCATCAACCGTTACGGTAGTACTGTGACAATGATAGACTTCTCCTACCTACAAATTCAATAAGCAAAATAATGCTATTAAAATTATGTACTTGAAAAATTAAATTATACAAATACTGAAAAGTACTGATAAAACTTTTTGTTGCTTACACGACTGTTCAGCTCATAGTAAGCGATGCTCGCCCAATAATCCGGATCGGTAAAGTGAACTGCTGCGACATCCGGGGGAATAGTATCCATTGCCTGTCCATCTTCGGAAGGACTGGAGAATTACATAGCAAATATAAAGTTTAAATTCGTGAAATATATTGCAATTTAGTATGAGCTATGACATACTTTTATGCTCTTTTTGTTATGCCAGTAAAAATATTATAAATTCTTACGAATATGCTGGAGGAGGTGACTCAGCAAGCGAATTTGTAGTGTATGGACTGTGCGGTTGAGAACTTCCTGGACTTGGAATACTTATTGGTGGAGAGTTTGGGCCGTTACTACTTACTCCACTTCAAATAAACAAATGAATAATACATATCAGACATGTGCGTGATCATTAAATTTATATCTAAAAAAGCAACAGGGTCATTCATTGCCAGGATTAAATTAATTGGGTCTTTAGTTTTACACGAAAAAGATAGCTGGAACAATTAATGTCATATATTATACCTACCTTGAACTGAACCCATTATGAGAATATGCTACATTATGTGGCATAGCGGGATCAGGAACAGGTGAATAGGCAATTAAACTGCCAGGCATGGGAGCAAATTCACTGTGTCTTGGCACAAGAACGGGTGGGAGAACGGCGGGACTCTCCACTCTCTTGTAGTGATACGGATTTATGCACACTTCTTTCTGTTTGGCTAAAAAAGTAAACAACAAACACGTTGAGGTTATTTTTCGTGCATCAAAATCATTAATGTACGCTTGATCACTGTACACCTGTACATGAAGTAGTTGCATTCATGTTACATCAAAAATCAATATTTGTACCTGAGAAGGGAAACTGACAACATTCCAGGGCTTTCAACTCGTGATGCGCTGTTGTGAAACAATTAGTGGTGTACATACATTATTTAGATGACTAAGTAAGATATAATACACCGCACATTTTTATACCTAAGACTACTTGAAAACCTTAAAAGTATATATTTTTTGAAATGTAAACGAGGTAAAAATTAAAAATTACATTGTAAATCCGGCCATCTCCATACACGACAATAAATTACATGAGGGAGACCTTTGCGGTGCGATACCTGAAATAATTATTTTTAATTTAAATGAGAAAAACCGTCAGTATCGAAAATTAATCTAAGAGTATTGTAGTAGCACGTCATAAATGTGCGTATCTTACTTGTAATCTCCCATCTAAACTCCGTGGAATTGTTACACATTTGCTATTTGTGCCTGGACACGAAAGGGCTCTTTCCTGTATGAAAAATATTACATGTATTGAAGTACACTCATTTTCTTATTTACTGATGTCCACGTTATTGACAATTGACAACTGTTAGTGTCCAAACTAACTAATTAAAAAACCTATAAACCTATGAATTAATTTTACCCTATGACTTCAATAAATGTCCCAGTTTTCAACGCACGTCCGTCGAGAATAAACTTATCCAATATTCTCCAACATTTTTAAAGGCATTGTGCATTATAGCTACCAAAATTTGCAAAAATTCTGTTATAAACGCTTAAACGTTGTAAAAAAACCGTGGACATTTCATTGAAATTCAGGGTTCAATTAGAAAAGAAAAAACTACGGATGGACTGCATTTATATTTCCATAAATATAAATTGTTGTACTCACTAAATCTTCAACGGCCCCTTTTTTCTTCTTTAACTTTTTAACTAAAGAATCAACGGCCTTTTCTGCCCATTTCTCTTCTTCATCCCCTTGTTTCCAACCGAGGAGTTTTTTTACAGCAGGGTCTACATTTTCGTAAATAATAAAAAGAAGCAATCATGAATACATGTACTGAAGGAAAACTCTGAAAAATTCTCTGTTCATAAATAGCAATAATAATTAAGTACGAGCAATATATTATTTACGCATTACTATTTGAACTACTAAATACAACATCATTAACTTGTATTTCACAACAAAAATATTATTTACTAAAATTCATCATAAATAACATCATTAAGGTAATTTAAAAGTATATTTTCTAATACTTACGGAAGGAAAATAAACTACTCAAGGACGTCATTGTCAGGAAATGAATCACTAACTATAAACTATAATCACTGTTGTTTTTACTATGTGTGTGTAAGTATACACACACAATGTGCCTTTGTGTATGTGTATGTGAGTGTGTTGTGTGTTATAATAAGATGAGCTGCAACAATATTATATTATTATAAAACAGGGGAGGATGTATGTACGTGTATAGCTTCCGTGTCATCCGAATTCCAGGGTATAGAGACACTAAACTTTTTTGCTCTTTTTAGTCACAATTTAGAAAAATGAAACCAAACTACAGAATTAAACGTCAAAGGGTCAAGAGTAAAAGAAAAAAAAAGAAATTTTTTCCTCAAGAATCTAAAAAAGGAGGAGTCCAAGACTAAAAGTTTATTTCCACATTCCACCTTTTTTAATTGTAGAGCTAAATAATCTCTCTCTCTCTCTCTTCTTCTTTTATGGCGGACGATGCTTCCCTATTTCAAAGCCTCCTTTGAAATACTAAGGTAGAAACACACACACACATACAAACATTGAGTATGGAGTAGCGTTTGGGGAAAATTCACCAACCTCAACTCAAACACCCATCTCTCAAATCGAATTACCCTTAGCTATCAACCATCCCGAGCATAATAACGTTCGCCTCTGCCTTCCATACTGAATAAAAGGACCCCACCGTCCCAAAACATCACTGGTAACATGCGAACGTAATATAAATGTCTCTCAGCTCAGCACATGTAGTGTAGTACCTTGTGTATAAGTATGAGTTATTCTATTTGTAAGTAAGTAAGAGTTTCCCATTTCAGTCTTTTGTATGTATCATACATAATATACATAGCTGCATTTGGATTTTTAGGTGGCAGTCAGCGTACACACACTCATCAATTTCCAAGAACTTTTTCTCTCTGTGTCTTCTCTCTTGCACCCTAAAACAGATTACTAATCTTACAATTCTTATAATTATTCCTGGAAAGCCCATATAGGTGTCATAGAACTGCAACACACAAAAAAAACCACAAGCACTACCAGTGAATTATAACAAAAGAGATTTTGAATACGTACTTACTTTTACACAGCATAAAGACGCCAAAAATTACCTTTCCCTATAATAATATTGCCATGTCCTGCACAATGCTCCCTTTAGGCTGTAGGTGTATACACACTGTATGCTGTATGCATATTATGTACCTAAAATCAAAATATAACAACACGCAATATGTAAATATTTACTACACATAGTTATTAAGTATTAAGCCTCCTCGAAATTTATACGCATGTATATGTAAATATGTATACATACTAAATATTAATAAATGGCAGTAAAAGCCTCATAATTTATAATAATTCATGCAGAAATTTTGCACAATTATACACGTTGAAAAAAAGAACATTTTATTGTTGAATCGTCTATTTATTTTAAAAATATTTTTACAAAATAATTTTTCAACTAAAATCACGAACAGTTCTGCAAGAATTATTGGTATGTACTGTCTTGAAAATACCTTCAAAATACTATTATTATTACATTCAATAAATGCATTGGTTTTAACGTAGTTGAAGAGGTAATGGCTACATGGATACATGTATAATATAGTATGTAGTAGAATTTATACGTATACGTAAGAAGTTAGAATAATGTGTGTTTATACATTTCTTATTTTAACTTTTTGACATTTAATCGCAATACGAAGCTTTGCTCAACATTTGTTCGAGTTATATTTTATATCTTTACATGGGCTTCGTTTTGCATGCGTTGCACTTTTTTTACGTGGTGACAAGGTGACAAGTGACACTTTGTCAATTTATCATTATTTTGAAAAGAGATCTAAGCTCTTTCTTGGCCATGTGGATAACCATATTATTCATGCTTACATCCTACTACTACTATAAAGTTTTCTATATTGTTTCCCAGTGAAAGCTAATTTTTTCATCTTTAATAATAAAATATCGTGTCCAAACTATACGAATATAATGTTACAAATACATACGTACAGAATGAAAAGGGCTTACTCACAAGAATCATCATAACAATAAAACTTTTGTTTCTTGCTTCAAAATTCAAAAGTAACAATATATTAAATTAAATACATATAATAACGTTTCAGTATTCATTATTCAGTAAATCATTTCGATAACATCCTGAAAAGTAACCAAATAGCGACAATATTGTTCAATGTTAAATAAAAACGGCTTCTTTTTTTTCAAGTGTAGTACACATATGTACTTATACTACATACTGAAAAGCATGTAGCGTCATTTTTTTATGTGTACGAGAAAAGGAAAACGAACAGCGGTACATAAGAATACAACAATAATATAACATGTAAGAAAGTATTTTCTTCGAGTCGAAATTCTAAAAATTAGCACATGACTCTTTTATGACTCGATAGAAGATGAAAGTATTTAAATACATAACATAATTAAGAATAAAATAGCAGACTATGTATTAATATAAACCACTTTTGACTATATATATTGTACATAAAAACTTTATAGCTTTAATAGTATTAGTTGAAACAATATTAATTCATTATTATTGCATGTCTCTTACTTTGCTTCCTTAAATTTGAGGTACTCTAAAACTACTTTGATTGTACTTCTAAAATCTCACCCTTAAAAGCGAGCACTCTGACTGTTACACAACAAAAATCGTATAATGCATTGAATATATATATTTGACACAACAATAATATCTGTATTTTTGTTGTTTTTTGACTAAATATTTTTCATCGACTACTTTTGAAGGTATGTAAGTATTACAGGTATATATAATATAATATATATAATGTGTATGCGATTATCTTTATCTTGGATACGAATCATAATGGATTTTTTTTTGCGCCCTAGATTTTTTTTCAATTTTTTTTTGAATAGCAATGACCGGATGACCATTATTTCTTTTGTGTTTAAATAGTAATATCATCTAGTGGACACATGATAACAATAATAGTTAATATATTTATAACAGTACAGTCATTGTTGTTAGCCACCAATGTGCTGCTGAAATTTTGTTTATATCCATAAACTAGAAGAAATCCATGCCCTCGTTGAGTTGCTGAGTTGGAATTTCATCTTGTGAATCTAATGTCGTTGTTAACATAGGATCTCCAGTAACTACTGTATTGTCATCTTCCATTAAATCATCCAAAACTAGAACATCTCCAACGTGTCCTCCATGACAGTGTGTTGACAATTCCGGTTCCTATAAAAAAACATATCAATACCGAATACCAATAAATTTCCCTTTATACCAATTTTTCACGTTTGCTATTGTGAAACTATTGTGCTACTGCTAATTTTCTCAAATGCTGCTAATCTCAAACAATTTGTTTACCTTTTTTACTTTCACCTCAGTTTTTATAAAGTCAGTCAAAAGAGTAGACGATGGCTTCCATAGTAGTTCGGAATCTGATATTTGAATTCCATTTACGAGCAACATTTTCTCTAGCTCCTGTGATATAATTTAGAGACGATGATAATTTGTATAAATTATGACATTCATTTAAAGCATGTTTACATAAATACGTGTTAACAAACACGGAAATTATTTTGGAGATGCAAATTATTCAGACCTATTAGAGTAAGGGGTGCTAAAATATTTAAATTAATTGTTGTAAATTACATACCTTTACTCGCTGGGCTTGCTTTTTCAGTTCAGCTTCTAGTGGCTTTATTTTTTCAGCGTCCATTTTTAGCAGCTTAATATAGTCCACAGATGCTTTTAAAATCGTCCCTTTGTTTGGTCGAAACTCTCCCACTTGCTCAAAATACCTGTCAAGTTTTAAAAATAAGGATGCTTTTATATACATTTTATATTTTGTATTCAATTTTTGAACAATTAATGAAAGTTGTTTTACACATGTTACATTCAAATATCAAAATGACTTACGGGTCAGATTGGTTACGAGGTAAAAGTGTTCCAAGTTCCTTAATTCTATCATTGATATTGAATCTTCTCCTTCTTTCAACTAAACAAAATCATAAACACAACTTTTGTTACAAAAGCATATTATTATACATCTTAGGTCTTAGTTGTTAATTTTTAGTTACTAGAATGATGAACTAAACATAAACACTATGTGTTGGTTCTTCTTACTCATATTGTGGTTGTCTTTTTTCTGACGATCTTTCACTTGAGCTTGGCGCACATGATCCTCTGCTGGAGAGACGGGAGCACTGCCAGTGCCGTCAAGGTAACTAGTATTGGAATTTTCTTGTGGATCTATTACTGCTGAACCAAAATTAAGACCAGGAAATGAGGGATCACTTAATGCTTTATGAGTTGTTGTAGCATAAAATTTACTGCCACTGGTAGTTGGTCGATCAGCTTCCAAACTTAAGATATCCTCAACCAAATCCGCCTAAAAACAAACAGACATAACAGAGTTAGCTATACGTGTTTTTATCCTGTTATTTGTGTAGAAATATTTCATTTTAGAAAAAATGACAAAATATTTTGTAGTTTAACATATTTGTTATTTGTTACCTCTACTTCCTGCTCTGACTCAATACTATTTAAACTTGTAGCTAGAGAGCTTTGAGTTAGACCCGGTGAAGATGTGCCACTTGTATTTAAAAGTGTTGGCGGAGCTGACACTGCAAATGGTCCATTCTTATTCGCTTGCAAACGATTTTGTAGATGAGGAGTGAGTGCTAGGAGTCCATTTCGTGCAGGAGATGACACAGGCGATTGAGGTACAGACCCAGAAACCGAGTGATTCAAATATTGTCGAACTTGACGTTGTTGACTATGCTTGAGGTGGTAGTATGTAGGATTTTCAAGTCTAGTTCGTACCTATATAAATTTTTTTATGACAATTATTGTTTTATATCCTAATTTTACGACCCAATAAAGAACCATAAATCCGATCGAATGGCAAATGGCAACATAACCTATGGGTATGGGTTATGTTGCCATTAACTTTACATTGCACTAACAATTAGTACAACTGTCAACTGTTGATTTCGAGTTATTTAATAGACATATTGGCAGTTGGACATTGTACATTTGTTTCTTTGTTCGACCTTTCAAACAACAAGCTGTGTGAAGACGTGATATTATAAGCACATACTTGTAAAATTTGTGGAGGTACATCGACATTAGGGATAGTCGGATGAAATGGGATAGCGGCTGCCGGCTGGATATTTTGACGTGGTGCTATTGCTGTTTGAGCTGAGACATAAAAAAAGGAGCCATTAGAATTTTCATAATAGCTGAATCTAAATGGCAAACTGATGAATGGTATTAATTTTTGGGCATATCTTTACAACATGAACAAAAGTATTGTCCAGGTTCTTATTGCTAACATGAACACGAATAGGTGTTTCAATACACTCACAAAATATTCAAGTTTTAAAACTATTGGTAGTAAATTAATATGCATACATAGTAGTTTAGTAGTAATTTATTCATTAGTATTTATTGATGTATTTTTTGCATACCTCGTTTCTCTTCCAAAAGGCTCTGCTCCCTCATTAACTCTTGCTTAAAAAGCGTTCGAGACCGTGGAATTACTTTGCAAGTCTGTGACGGAGGAGAACTGAAAAGAGAATATTCAATGCCGCATAAATAAACATTAGGCTCTAAACTCTATACACATGTAATTATACTTGCTTTTCAAAACAAAATCCCATGTGTACTTACTATTAAGTGCATTCTACTATGCATACATTTGTGTATATAAAAAATATATATACTATTTGCACTAGTACTACATTGACAGACAGGAATTAACTAGACAAAAATTTGTTTCAAGAAAAGACCACTTCATCTAATATATCCGCACATACTTAATATTATAAAATTATTATTTAATTATGACATTACACAGAGGTTGGCCACGCTCAACATAAATTAAAGTTTATATAGGCACACACAGTACACATTACACATAATAGCATTCAGACATTCGTGCACAGATTTCTAATGAACAAATATGTATATATGTAGACTACAAATACTCATAAAATAGATGGAAAAACATAAGATTATATTATTAGTTACCCCACTAAAAGTTTTTGATTGAATGATACAGCACACAACACAGTATAAAAAACGAAAAATAATTAAACTTGAAATAAATATAATATTATTATGACTTCAAATTTTTACACACAAACGCAATCACACTACTAACACAAAACTGACTGGCTTATAAGTATATATCTAGAAACTAGAGAAAAGAAGAAAAAACTAAAAAGATACAAAAGAAACGTACGTCAGAGTGTAACTTTGAGAGAATGAAGAAGCACTTTGATATTTCATTGATGGATCATAATCATGGATCTCGCTAGTCCCAAATGTTGAGCTCTCTGTCAAAGCATTCCTATTTCCACATATATCTTGTTGCTGATTCTGATCATGGTAGATGTGTGAATCAGCAAAAAAACTATTGTTGTTGTTAATATTAATACTGTTCTTGGCATTATCAAAGTCATGATTACACTCATTGTCTATAACATTCTGCCACACGTTCATCTCAAAACAACCTTGAACATCTTGGATAATAATATGACATGTATATATGTATAAAAAACGACTTTCTGTCAACACACTGTGTACTTGAAAAGTAGTAAAAATTAACAATCCGGACTTTTATGAAACATTTCAATCGCTACTATGAAATGAGAACACTATACATACAAAAAAAAAGTTTTTATATATGTAATCTAACGTATATAGGAAGTAGTAACAAGCAATAAGTGTTATGCCCGTTTATCGTTGAAAAAAAAAACAATCCTTTTTCCTCTCTTGCAGTAGGTTTTACTTGTCGTCGAATTTAACAGGAGTGGTTATTATACTTGATTGGTTTCTCCATTTTGACTTTATTCTATATTCTATAATATACTATGTTGTTTTATATATCGTTTGTACACTTATACAGTGGAAAGTGTACTACTTTCCTTGCAAATTGTCAAAATAACAAGTGATAATCCACTTTATAAACCTATCTTGCCGTATTTAATACAACAATAATTAAAGTTTTCGTACTTTATACATAAATTTATTTTTTTATTTGTATATTCCACTAGTATTTTTTTAGATGAATTGACTGCCAGCGGTCAATTCTATATTTGAAAGCGTTGGCTAACGCTATTCTATTTTTCCTCTTGGTCTATAACTCCTATCCTAATAGTCTTGAGCTAGACGAAATGAACATGAATACTACCGATCAACTAGTAGTAATAGTATACAGCTCTATTCTTAGTTACTTGAACACCTGCCAAACTATGCAAATCTCAAGGATATTTCTTACAGTACATATTTTAGTAATCGAAAAGACTCACAAATTAGTTTACTTGGGACAGCAGCTTAACCATCGTATAATGCTCGTACTATAATACATCATCATAGTACAGAAAAGAAGACGAAGAAGAAAAAAAAAACCCTACTCTTATACTACGATTACTATTATATTTGCACATTAGTCTATAAGTAATACTCTCAAAATATCTCCAAACGAAGGGATATAATGTGTTAGAAATAAAAGGAGTATATTATTATAGTGTTAAACGTACTATTTTATATACATTCCTGTATGTTATAATATGCACATTCTAACAAATGGTAATTATTACTCCACATGTATAATATTATAATTATCAATATCCTTCTTTTGAAAATGAGATTTTCGAACAAATCTATCACTAATCACTATATGAGTGCAATTACAAATCAATACTATATTCATTGTAGCCCACGAATTCCATGTAATATGATGTATTATTGCAAAAGATTTGATGTATTCTGCTGTACAAGATATGCGTATAAGTACTTTTTATACATAGGAAAACGATCCGATATAGTAATTTGTGAATTACAATATAATCTTCATGCAATATACATACAACTTAATATCTAAAATCTAAAAGGGTTTCGTTCGTGCTCCTACAATACTACAGTAACTTTGAACAACCTTTAAACTAGCAAAAGTAATTAAAAAAGAAATCAACAAAATATAGTAAAATGTTAATGTCACTAAAAACCAAAGGTAAAAAAAGTGTCATGCACATGCAATGAATAATCATACATAATACATAAGTAATAGCAAAATAGATGGTTAATATAATATTAAATTTGTGCATTATTATAGTTTCGAAAAGATGTATTCACCTTTCGCTCACAGGTTTTGATTTTAGCTGATAAAATGTTCCATTAAGGGAAGATGGTGGGGTTGTTAACGAAGCTGCATCGTCCTGATTTATTTCTGCTTGACTACCAAAAATATGTTCATCCAAAGTACCATTCAATATAACTGACATGTCGTACGCCAAATCGATGCCACTTTCTTGATCACCCATATCAAACTAAAAGTAAGTGTAAAAAAAACATACAACAATTACTATTGGCTTTTTACTGTAGTGCATACATATGCATTATGCATGATGACAATGTTCACAAAATGACCAACGAGAAATGACGAAGAAAGAAAGAAAGAAAGGCATTTCTTACTGGGTGAAAGTACCGACCGGGATCCATCAAAATATGGCTTGTCACTGATCACTGATCCTTATATAACTTGTAACTTATAGTCACTTGTTTTTTCTTATATAATTTTAATATTCAATATATAATTATTTCTCGTTGTAATTTGAAATATAACAATTATTTCGTTATTTTGATAGATTTGCTTAAAGCCCTATACTTTTACTATCTTATATAATTAAATCGCCACATTTCGATACAATATATCACATCTCTACATAAATAGTTTGTTTTACGTCTATAATATATTCTATAATAGTCTTCTATTAAAAAATAACAACAACATTTAACATTTAACAATCTCTGAAATAATCAGAGCTAACAAAATATAAATTTTTATGTGTGTGTGTCGACTATATAATGAATCTTTGATTATCAGTTAAAATTCTTCGTGTAAGTATGTATCGATATTGGGAAATATCTGTCGTCAAAATCGTCAGTAGAATCGTAAAATAGTTTCGAGTCTATATATTATATAACAAGGTATATTTATACACCATAATATTTACTATAATGATCTTTCAGGTACTATAAAGAAAGTTATTTTTACGAACTAGTGTATATTCTATGTAATAAGTATAATAATATGCTCTGTTTACTTTTTGGAGAAAATATTATATAAAAAAATACTTTAGCATAAAACTGCAATAATTGCAAAAAAACACAGTGGTATTTTAGGTACTTATTTCTTGAAAAATATATAATATATAACCTAAGATAGTTAAATAAGAGATGAAGAGTTAAAAATTAAAACAATTAATCTTCTTTTTTCTTTGAGATACTGAGATACTTGACTAACTTGACAAATTGATGAAAAGCAGTAAGTAACTACTTGAAAGAGAAAATAAGAAAAAAATATTATAGGATGAAGAAACTTTCTTCAACAAAGTATCGACTTTTGTCACGTGTAGTAGTGCGACAATACAATAGCACAATTGAAGACTACACTCAACTCAACTTTAATTTTACAAGATTTTATTAGATATCCTAACTAATCACTGTTGTGTACATTTAAATAGATACGGTAAATATGCACTCAAACTGCAATTAAAAAAATAAAACGGTGCGTGTATAAATAAATATCGCACAATAACAAGAGAGAGAGAGATGATGATGTAATAATTATTGTTTTTAGCTATAGCTGGTTTAAGGGCCATCGGCCTAATATGTCCGTATAATATTTAATCCCCCTCCCCTAAATGTCAACATAAGGTAAAATACCCGGATTTTTTAATCCCCTCACCTCTAAAAAGAGCACCGTAATTGACGAGTGGCTCCTTTCTGTCTATTCTCTTGGACAGCTGAAACCCGAATTGTATTCAGACAACCTTGATGTGACAACACAAAACATCATGCGTGTATGGGTTTTTGATTTTAATTAATTATTTTAAATAGAATTACTTTATTGTATAGCCTCTCCCATTATGATTCGACAGTAGGGAAAAAACATAGGAAATAAATGGTTAAGACATTTAGTTTTCCTTTTAGTAGTAGTTGTGGTGCCATTTGTCATTTAGCATGTAGTGTTTTTTTAACGAGTTACGAGTTGACACTTTAGACTTTGAAACGTCAAATCTGTGAAAATCTGTACCATCACAAACCACCACATGAGATAAAAGTTACTCCACTTTTTTTATTTTTGATCTACAAATTTTGATTCGAAAATGAAATCGAATTAAGTTTTGTTTTTGGTACAACGAGGAAGTTAATTTATTTTGGTTATTTTTGTATAATATGAGATATGAGAGTGTGTGTTTATACGTGCATACGAAATATATAGAAGTATACATACACAATACACACATACACACGAGTATATTTTGTGCACATTACTCATAATATGTAGAATGTAGACTTCACTTCCTGTGCAGTGCGAATTCCGTATAAATATTAGTTTGCTACATACTTACTGCTTAAGGTTTTTTCCTCGTCGTATTAAGCAAGGAATTGACAATCTTTTATGTATAAACTGCCACTGAAACGAATATTAGCATTCCTATATCATGGATTCAGATCGATCCAGGGTTTGGGATATAGTTGAAGATCAACGGTGCTACGGAGTTGGTAAGATTTCATTAATTAACATTTTTTATCATTGACAATTGTATGTATATTGTATGACAGTCAAATAGATGGTAAAAATTTTGTTTACATGGGTTGATTTTGTTGTTGTTGTTTTTGACAGCCAAATACAATTTTGATGTCGGAGGATATCTAAAGTCATCACATGCCATTGGGATTCATTTTGGGGAAACGGTTCGAATCAAAGCCGAGAGCAGAGACTGGTTTTATGTTCGAAAGAATGAGTCCAAAGAGGAAGGAATTATACCCAAATCATACATTCACATTCTGGAATGCAGTGTCAGCCGTCATGGGTATGAAAGCCGTAAAAAATGATCAACTTACACATGAAATATGTTAATGGTTCTAAGGGCACATTATTTATAGTTATTCTTTTTTCTATGTGGATTGTGTTACACAGGGATGAGGAAACCATAATACCAAGGTGGCCTCCTGTAATTCAGGAGATCACTTCCGTCTTAAGAGAATGGCATCGGCTTGCAAAGAAACATTTTTTGGTACTTACACAAATTTACAAAAATTTTAAAGTTGAATTCATGATTTATTGTTAGCCTGAAGTCTGAATAGTAGCAATAAGGCAATAAAAAAACTAATTTTTGCAGGCAAGATCGGAAGTTTTTCTCAAGATATCCAACGAAATAACAAGTTTGCACATATTGAGGCGTCGCATTATATTTCCAAACTTGACAAAGGAAGAACTTCGTGAGCTGAAAAAACAAGTGGCTCATATAATTGATGAAGGCAATCATTTGCTGAAACTTGATATGACTGTAAGAGATGAAAATGGCAATCCATTAAATCCAAGTGTTACGTCTACCATTGAATTATTTCGTCAACATCAGAAAACAGCAAAAAGACTAAAAAAACAAGGGGTACTTTACCTAATCTGTTATTTAATTTCAAATTTCAATATTACATATTAAACTAATGTTTAAGTGTTTCTGTAAATATTTCTTAAAATGAAGTTAAGTAATAATTGTTTCAATAGCGGAATTCTCAACGACGAAGTCATACTGAAAAAAGTCATCATAGTCAATCCTTACTAGTCACATTAGATAAACTTCCATCTCGGTAAGATTTCAATTTTCCCAAACACTTGTTCAAATTCGTCATAATAATATAATGTAATTAAATGTGTGTGTAAGTTTTCATTTTTCATCAAGTTAAACTTCCTTTTTTATGTAAATATGACAGGGTTGTCGACAAATTAGAGCTTCAGATTTTTCTGTATGACGGTACAAATGAACAACCATTTACGGAAAGTGCTATTGTCATAATGAAACCTGGAGAAAGTTCAAAACTTCCTATTAAATTTCTATTCACGGTACGCTTGTTAAATACAATATTTTACAAAAATTCTCATTATACTCATATAAAAATCTTGTTTTCATCCTTGCCTACCGTCGGTGTCGGTAATATAGTTATTTTGGAAAAAATGCAAGTATTTATACATGACTGTACTTTCATCGGTTTGAAACTTCTTTATGTTAGGATTTGGGGAAAAAAGACCTAGATAGAAACAAAGTCTACCTGGTTGCCTATGCTGTTCGAATCGGTGCGATGGAATTTAAAGAGCCTGATACAAGAAGAGAAAATACTCCTTTTTCTCAACGCAGGTTGGCTAAAAAGCAAATATTGCTATTGGTTTGATTTACTGTTTTATTTTTCATTACATCCTCAGGCGTAATCACAATTTCATCTTCATTTTGACCTTAGTTCAAACCAAGAAATTAGACGTCCATGGGGAGTCGCTGCAAAAGAAATTTCAAATGTTTTCAAAGAGATTCAATTTTCAAAAGATGATGAAGAAGAATCAGTGATTTTACCATATATTCCGTGAGTTTACTATGATGTGTTTTAGTTGAATATTATCGACTCGGTTCATTTTGCATGAGTAATTTTATTTTGCTTTACTCTCTTTTAAAATTAAAACATAGATATGGAGATGGAAATGATTCAATGGAGTCTGTTCTATCGAAATTATTGTCGGCGAAAGAGCCAACGGGTAAAGAATCTAAAATGACTCTTTCCTGCCGAGTGTCATTGCATTCTGGGAAATCTAATCAACTTCAAGATGGAAAATCGATTGTACTCCATGGAAATCCAACAATTACAAGAAAAATGGGATTTCCTGAAGTAATCCTCCCCAACGATATTCGTAATGATCTGTACATAAAACTGGTTCGTGGTGAATTTCATCGTTATCCTCCCAAGACCACAGATAAAAATGTTGAAGTGACCGTATCTGTTCATAATGCTCAAGGGAAATTAATCAAAGTAATGGAAAACAGCACAACATAATTACTTTATAAGCAAGTGTATTTAATGTCTATACGTAACGAAATTGCTTTATCCATTGGGGAATTTGTCTATCAATTATCAATGACGATACATATATTATCTTTTAAGGGACTCATTATGGGTGGTGGAAGTGGCTCAGTAGCTCAAGATTATTACAAGTCAGTTGTGTACTACCATGATGACAAACCTAAATGGAATGAATACTTGAAAATAGCCTTACCAATTGCCATCGAAGAATTTTCATCTGCCCATCTCAAATTTACATTTAAACACAGGTAAAATCATTTTTAAAATCAAATTTTATTAACAACTTTTGCTGCTTTGAATAAGAGCAGTTGATTCAAATTTTAATTCTTAAATGGTAAACAGGTCATCGAATGAAACAAAGGATCGATCGGAAAAGCCTTTTGCTTTGTGTTATATCCCATTAAGAAATATTGATGGTACAGCGATTGCAGATGGTCGTCATGAACTCATCGTATATAAAGTATGTGCATTATATAAACAGTTTTAAACTATTAGATCTTACAAACCAATTAGTGTACTTAATTCACAAAAATATTATTTCTTTGCCCTACCTAATAATATGCTTATTTTGTTTCTTCTTTTCTTTATTTACTTTATCTACCCACAGCTTGATCCTAAACATTACAAAGAGAATGATTCTGCCTACGTTTCTCTTCATTCATGGAGGCAAAAGGCGTTGGGGGAATCGTCTCAAAAACCTCAGTGTCCAGGATTCTCTTTTTCAAATCGAGACTATTTTTGTATACAGACAACGTTACTGTCTACAAAATTTACTCAAAATGGTAATATGCTTTAATTTTAAATAGGATTTCCGGTTTCATTATTGAACTGTTTATAATGGGGAGCACGTTTGTTTATTCGTATTTATGCAAGGAACCAGGGCGGTAAAGTAATATGTATCATCAAAATTTCGTTTTTTATATTACAGCACATCTGTTGGAGTTGTTACAGTGGAGTACAAAACTCAAACAACTTTCGGAGAGAAATGCTTTAAACTATAATGGAGGACAGGTATCAAAAGAAAATGACAATCATTACGTGTGCAATACACTTTTTTTCGCAAATATGAGTTCCTTACTGTAAATAAATAATCACAAAAGTGTGCATCTTCTTTTTTTTCATTGTATGAAAACTTTAGAAGAGTCAAGAAGAACAAATTACAGAGCTTTTGTTAGAGCTTCGGCACGTGATTGAGAAAGTCACAAAGTCAGTCAGTGGGGACGAAATTGTCAAGTTTTTACCAGACATCTTTGATGCCTTATTTTTAATTCTGGTCGATCCTATCGAGTCAATTCAATCTGAATTAAGAAATTATTCCAACATCCCACCAGTCAGGGACACGGCTATAACGGAAATGTGTGATAGAGCAGTATTCGACTGCCTGGTACGTATAGTTTTTTGTTTTTATATCATGGCCTTGATTTTATTTAACACTCGTTGACTGGATTTGTAAATTGATTTTTTAAACAGAGTATAATATAAGTAGTTTTAGTTTTCAGTTTATACACATACATGTACAACAGTAGTTTTTATTTATGGAATTTTAAAACTTTTTTATGCATGGTTGTGCTTGTTTTGTTTTTTTGTTGCATTTATTTTGTTTTATAACACCATTTTTTAGATTTACATCTTTGGTCTAATATTAGATCATAAATATCAAAACTTCAAATCAGTATTATCACTGTACATTGAGGATGGATTTTCTTCTGCGTTGGCATACAAGTAAAGGAATTTTTTAGTTGATGCTGTTTTTATTTTATTTTCCTTTGACTCTCTGCACCGTATTTAATTTATCATTTTTTTACTCACATAATTTGCCTAATATACCACAACATCTATTATATTCCTTGATATGATCTTCTTAAGGACTCTTTCAAAATTTAAGTTTTATCTTTGTTTCGTAGAAAACTAATAAAAGAACTTCAGTATTATATCGAAAATGCTGACAATGCAGTCCACCTAAACCAAGTATTGAAAATAATGAAAAGTATTGAATACTTTTTCAAATTCATCATCCGCTCCTTCAATATCCGTATTAAACTGCGGGACATTCGGTGAGAATTTTTTGATTTTTAATTAGAATGAAATTAGAGTAGGTACGTCTATCTTCACTCTTCAATGGATCTTATAAACAATGGATTTTGCTGCTGTTTTTATCCTTTCGTAGAATTGGCCAAGCAAATGATGGGAGTGAAGACGAGGCCGAATTCGAAAGGTCTATTGAACGATTATTCATTGCTATGAGTAGATTGTTACGAAAGACAGAAGGACATTATTTGACTGCACAGGGCGGTATGCATTGTTTTTTAATGTTGCTTATGTATAATTTATAGTCTAAGTTTCTCGTAATGTATGTATGTGTGTGACAGTTATCTGCAAGCACTATAAAATACTGTGGTCATTTTACTATGAAACTTTTAAAAATCTTTCTCAGGAATTTTGAAGCACATTCCAGGAGTTATTCCAGAGCTTTGTTCTGTATTTTCGGCACGGAAATTGAGGTAAGCAAAGCGACGGTTTATATGCACCATTCACCATCTCTTTGAGCTTCGATGTATGTAATTGTGGTGACGACACTTATTGTTAATCAATGTATTAATATGTGTAGCGAGCTTCTTTGTGAAATAATTGGGGTTGTTCACCCGGGAAAACTGACGAAACAGAAGCTGACAACAATTAAGGACATTGTTCATTCTCCATTATTTCTGGATCCCGCCTGCCGAACATGGCTGTTGCCAATAATAAGTAATGCATACAACTTAAATTCTAATATAACTTTAGAAAAACATTTTTATCGTGCATGTAAAAACCGTTCATTTTCCGAAAATCTTCGGCGAGCCCTAAAACTGGCATGTTAAAAGCTACGGCAGAGACGTAGCAGGATTATATTGCTATAGTTTGACCCACTATGCACCATATCCTCCAGTATGACTTGCACTCCGAGATGCTCCACTTTTTTACCTTAGAGGCCGTTGGCCGGTCAATTTTACCAAACTGAGTAAAACAATGACCGTTTCCAAGGCACTGGAGGCCGTTAGCCGGTCAATTTTACCAAACTGAGTAAAAATATGACCGCTTCCAAGGCACACGAACGAGGACGTCGCCTCCAAAATAGTGCCTCATATAAAATCGTAGAGGTGGAGGAGGAGACCCCCAACTCATTCTCTGGATTTTACTCCAGCTCCACAACTATTTTTTCATGGACTCACAATTCCCTTTTTGTTGTAAAAGTGGAATTTTCTTTCAAAAATAAATACAAAATCAGTGTTTTGTACAACAACTAATCAAGAGTAGAGTAGTACTTTAACACATTTTTTAACTGTCGTATAATATATCAAATATTTGGTTAGATACTTTAACATATTTTTCAACCTATTAAATATGTATTATTATGGCAGTTAGAAAATGAGTTGAAGTATTATAACATGGGATTTTGTTGTAAAGGTTTTAAAGTTCAGAAATAAAATAGTTTTCAGTTTGCTACCAAAATTTTCAGCGAATCGGGTTCGCGAAAATGGACCTTTTTCACATGCGCGCATATTTTAGACTATACTATAATGTAATGTATAAATACTATAAATTATTTAACATAATGTTTTTGCATGCAGTTTAACCCAGACCTAGTTATCGTTTCTGCGGGGTATGATGCAGCTGTTGGTTGTTTCGAGGTATTTTAGCAGTTGGAAAACAACCAACTGTAATAATGTGTATAAAAGTTTTAACAAGAATGAGAGTACGCAAAAATTTGGGATCCATTGCTACGTTTTTACTCACCACTAGAACTAGCTTGACCACGCCAAATAAAATATTTCACTTGCATGTGCCTTGAGGTCTAGTCTACGATAGTTATTATTTTGCATGTTGGGGGGTATTTTTCTTTACAAATAAATTTGTTCATGAGAACCTATGTTAAATGATAAGAAATAAAAATATGTTATCGTGCCAAAATATTTGTTTTCAGTTTAGTCCTGACATGGTTATTGTTAGTGCTGGATTCGACTCGGCAATGGGCGACGAGAAAGTATAGACGTGGATACTGATACTCTCTCATTGTTTAAGGACATTTATACACATTATTTTTGATTTTTTATCTAGTATAATCTTAATCTTGATATGAAATTTTTTATGTTGAAATGTTCCTTTTTTAAAAACCGAATAATGTAATCGTAAATGTTCAAATAGGGTGAAATGGATGTAACGCCTCAATGTTATCCACATTTACTTTGGCCGCTAACTGGTAAATAGTTTATTACTGCATGTATATAACAGTATTATGTATTATAAAATAA